>JASDQU010587920.1:21224-40851 GCA_032191745.1 Picea mariana | reverse complement strand
TCTGTTCAATTCAGCTGCTACACTCTCCTCCTTCACACATGAATCACCTTCAACAACAACAACCGCATCTCTTCTCTATACAGTGTATTTATAGCTTTTGTGCACCTTGTGCATGCAATGTGTGCAATCCCTCTACATACTCACACCGCGTCATTATCCTCCACAACTTGAGTGCTATGTCTGATCATCATCGTGACTCTTCATCTTCTCTGGCTGTTTTTTCACTCATTCAGCATCACTATATGTTATGTTGAGATTCCTCAGCCTATCTAGCAGGTGAGACTCTTCGTCTTTTCTGTGACAGTCGAGCTCATTCTTTCTGTTTCAGTTACGAGCTCCAATCCTCATCCACCTGTCAATTTCCTCCACGAATCGTCTTCATTCCATTGGCAAATTCCATGTAACTCTTCAGCTCCTCTGGAAATAACCCCGAAGTGTCTTCAAGTCCTCTGGTAGAAACCATCAGTGGTTTCTGGCAGTTACACTGTGATGTGCAACAGTAGCCCTCCGATCTCCTTCAGTTTCATCTGCACTGTTCGATTAGCTCTGAAGGATATTGTCGTGATTTATGTGTTTCGCCTTTCACAATTCAGAGATTTTACGATGAGGCATCTTGACTCTTCTTTTTGCAAGCTTTGAAAATGAGCTTGGCTGCTCTAGCTCCCTCCTCTACATGACCACAGGCGGTGACCTCCGGTTACACTGACAATTCACCTTTTCGATATTTCGGCATTCGTATGATCCAGTGTCTCGACATTCCCAGACTTGATCCCCGAAATTCTGAGACGGAGCTTATTTGCACTAGGTCCTTCCTCCACGTGACCACACACGGTGACCACAGGCTGTGCTAAAAGGCGCTGCAAACTTATGATCTTCATCGACCCTGATCGACAGCCCATGATCTCGATGAATCGACGGTCTAGATCTCATCGCGAATTCACATCTCGTTGTTTCTTAGATGGATATTCTCATCACTCCAAGTCGCGATAGGCGAGACTTCGATATGGAGCTCAGATCACTGGTCCTAAACCCTTGGTGATTTGACGGTCCAGATTTTCTCGTGATTTCTCCACTTCGCAATTTCGCCGCTTCGCGATTTTGTCCACCTTCGTGATTTCGTCGCTTTGCGATTTCGCCACTTTGCCATGTAAGTTCTCGACACCTTCAAGTCCCGATCTATGAAACTCCGAAATGGAGTCAGACCAACATAATTTGGCATTTCGCATTTCGCCTCTTCTTTCACTTTAATGATCGTGCAAGTTCTCCCTGATCCAACGATGATCGGACCCTACGCTCGGATCTAACGCCAGAGATCTGTCCTCCATCTTTGTGCTCCTCCTATCTAGATTCAAATATGACGGTCATCAGGAATTTTGAATGGGATCCAACGATCAATGTCGCTTCTCTACCTAAGCTTACGCATCCTTCTTACTTAGAAGAATTTCTAAGTTTCAAATGCCTTGACCTTTGATCCGCCTGAGATCTTGAGTACGCTATATCTCTTGAGCTTTGGTAGTGAGTTAACCTTGTTCCTAATGCACACCTATGCACTGCGTGCGACTCTGCGCTAATCCTCCTTAGCTTACGTTGTTCCTGTTTTTCCATCGATGCACAGTTTGATCTTGCCATCAATGACAAGCACACAGTGTCTATAAACCATGCCAACAGACACCTGGAGGAATTGCATAAAACACATTGAAGATCATTTTGTATGAGTTTCGGATCTTTATTCATTACAAGTACAAAGTTATGATTATTTCAAGTTAGGGTTGTTGACTAATCCAAAACTAGTCATGTGAGACTAAAGAAAAGTTTGATGTAAATGCTAGTCTCTTGTTGTTTAAAGTTAAGGAAGGTTTGCAGGTATGTGATCATATACACCATGTCTATTATAGAGTTATAAATCATATTTGGATGATGAAATTGATGAGGGATTTTGGTTGAGGTACAAGTTGGGTACATGGTTGAGACAAGTAGTTGATGATTTGGCACATACATGAGGTGTATAGTTGATGATGTTGGTACATATTGATGAGTCATATTTGATGAGTAGCTGACACATGATTGGTACATACTTGGTACATGGTTGGTTGCACTTGTTTATGGTACAGGTTGATTACAGATTGTTAGGTACAGGTTGGTGCATGGTTGATGCACTTGTTTATGGTACAGGTTGATTACAGGTTGAGGTATAGGTTGATGCATGGTTGATGCATGGTTCAAGTTTATTGGTCCATGTTTACAGTAGTATATCTCATAGTGATAGTGTGACATTGGTTCCATCATTCTACTTCTACTTCAGGGTGGGTGGACGGGGCAAGGACAGGTGGTTGTAGCCACCTTCCGGTTGTAGCTGGAGAACATAGGGGGTTGTAGCCTCCTTCTGGTTGTAGCCAGAGAATTGAGGAGTTGGATCTTCCCTCAGGTTTTAGCCTAAGAAACTAGGGGGTTAGAGCCTCCTTCTAGTTGCAGCTAGAAAACAAAGGAAGTTGGTGCTTCCAATGAATGTAATTATTCAAGACATATAAGAAAAACCATTCCATGGTTTTCTCCCGATTTGGTTTTCCATGTAAAACATTGGTGTACTATGTATGCGTGTGATCGTTCATTTATTTTTGCTCATTATTGGATAATAATTCTACATTGATATAACACTTGGATTATTTGAAGAAAAATGGTTATAATTACGCTATTATTGATTCACTCCCCCTCTCAGTAATCCAACATTAACAACCACATTTTATTTTACCTTCTCGTAAATGATCTCATAATGGTAACCAAACATCTTGGTCACACACTTTTATTACTCAAGGAATGAAATTTTTTATTACAAAAAATACTTGAGTCTAAGATGATCAGTTTTAATTTGGAAGTGTTGCCCCAAAAAATAAGGATGCCACATATCTATTGCATGCAAAATAGACAAAATTTCCTTTTCATGGGTGGATTTTCCAAAATGTCACTCAGAGAGTTGTTTACTAGTGAAAGAGAAAGGTCTTCCATTTTGCATGAGGACTGCCCCAATTCCTTTCTCTGAAGAATCACATTCTAGGAAACAATTATTGGTGAAGTCGGGCAATGCCATAACAAGAGTCGTGCACATATCTTATTTCAAGGCTTAGAAGGATTTATTTTCTACTAGATTCCAACTGAAATCATTTTTTTTAAGGAGAGACATGAGGGGGGATGCATTTTTACATAATTTTACAATTTTTCCATAATTTTTCACCAATCCTTCACAACCGCGATTTGTTGAGGATCCACACTGACACCATCCTTGCCAACAATATGGCCCAAGTATTCTATGTCTGGAGCTCCAAAAGCACATTTAGATTATTTAAGGAAGAGTTTGCATTGAGATAGTAAGTGTAAGACTTGATCCACATGGGCCAAATGGGATTTCCAAGTTTTACTATAGATTAGGATATCATCAAATAAAATGGAAGACATAATGATGGAGGAAGGGGTGGAAGACATGATTAATGAGACTTTGAAAGGTGGAGGGTGTGTTACAGAGGCCGAAGGGCATGAAAAAGAACTCATAATGGCCTCATGAATTCAAAAGGAAGTTTTGGGGATATCAACCTCTTCCATACGTATATAGTGGTAGCCAAATCAAAGATCGAATTTGGTAAAGAACTGGGTGCGACTCAACTCATCCAAAAGGTCATCAATGATATGAATGGGGAATTTATCTTTGATGGTAATTTTTTTAAGGGCTTGAAAATTAGGACACATGTGCCATGTGCCTTCTTTCTCGATGACCATGACAACAAGAGAAGAATAAGGACTATTACTAGGATGGATAACACCCGTCACTAGCAATTCCTGAACATTTTTCTCAATTTCATTATTTTGGGAAAAGGGGTGATGATAAGGATGGAATTGGGAGGAAGATTGCCAAGGACAAGGGGAATGGAATGATCATGGGTGCCACAGGAAGGGGGAAGTCCTTATGGGTTGTCAAAAATAGATTGGTGTTTGGAGAGAAGAGTTTGTATGTTGGGATGAAAAGTAGGGGAGGGGTTCTCAATTTCTTGAATGGAATTGAGTTGTGCAATAATGCTAAAGTGACCTTTTTTGAGTAGTTTCTCCATTCATTTGGAATTGATGATCTCATGGGAGATTGTCGCATTGCCTTGGAACTGATATTGTTGTCCATCTTGTTGGAAGCACATGGTTAGTTACTTGAAATCCATGGTGTTGGGGCTAAGGGTGCACAACCATTCAACACTTAGGACAATGTTGCAACGACCAATGTCAATAGCAAACATATGAGATTTCAAGTGGTAATGACCAATTTGCAAGAACACAATTTCACAACACGCTCCACATTTCATGGAACCAACATTGGCAATCATGATTTGAAATTTTTTTATGACACAGATATAGCACATGGTCTCCTGAGAAATGTGACGATGAAAACAATTGTGGGTATTGGCACTGTCGATTAGGATAATGAAATTCCTATGCTTGATATATCCAATTAATTTAAGGGTTTGACGAGCAAAGATGTGAGTGAGGGCATTCAAGGAGATGAGGGGTTCAAGTTCTGGAGGATCAGAGGGAAAGGTATGATCATATACTTGGGGTATATATTCAAGAGGGGAATCAACGACATCCTCTTCAACAATGTCCTCATAAATGGCCATAAAAATGTTTTCCTCCTTACACTCGTGCCTCTGAAAATATGTGTCATCACAGTTGTAGCAAAGACCCTTCAATTGGTATTCATCCATTTCGACTATGGTTAATTAGTGGACCTTAAGAGGAGCGGAAGGAGGGGTGGGAGTGGTGGGCCTAGGATGAGGAATAAATGAGGGTTTTTGTTTGGGAAGAGACTACTTGTTTTGCTTCCTTGGCTCGGTGAGTGGCTTCAAGCCAAGTCTTTAGGCGAGCCATTAGGACATGGGCTCAGATGTCATCTTTAAGGCCACTAATAAAGCATTCACGAAAGAATTTTTTGAACTTGTTGTCTTTTTTGAAAGCCAAGAGATCAAATGATGGGTATCTATGTCAAATCATTCATAAAGGTCAACAACAAGCTGCGTCCAAGAAATGTACCCTTGGTGTGAATTTTTACGCCATTGCCACCATTTTCAACATTCGGGATCCAAATAGAGGACAACAATATGAAGTTTTGCCAAATCATCGGTAATTCCATGCAAGGAGAAATAATGCTCCATTTGAGTAACCTGACCTGTGAGGTCCGAGACATCAAATTTATTCACATCAACTTTTGGAAGAAAAAGGTCACGATGAAGGGGATTGGAGTGAAAGGCCATGGTGTGGGAGGATTCAACTCCTTCTAGGTGTGAATTTTGGTCAGAGGAGGTAGGGCCCTGAGATTGGCACACCCATTTGTTGAGGGAGTCTGTGAGGGAGTCAAATCGACCATTGAAGGAGTTAAATTAACCATTGAGGGAGTCAAATTGACCACTGAGGGAGTCAAATTGGACAATGAGGGACTCAACTTTGGAATTTATGGAATCAATGTCAGAAGTTAGGTTCTTGATGTCAGTCTTGTTCTAGTTGTTATCGTTTTGCAAGGCAACGAGTTCTTGGTTGTGGGTGTGAGGCATAGAGAAGTGAAGTAGGCATGAAGTGAGCTGGTGAGTCCGCACATAAAAAGGGTTACAGATGAGGGGTACCATTGCGATCAGTGCAAAGAGAGGAAGACAATGGAATAGGTCCCAAATAAGGGGGCTAGGGAGGCTGGGTGGGTCCACGGGTAAAAAAAAGGCTTATAAGTGATGGGTACCATGATGATCAATGTGAAGAGGGGAATCTAGTGGGATAAGTACCAAATAAAAGTGTTGACAAGACCACTATATTCGTTCTTTTACTCCTGTGTAGTTATACTCCATCCTAAAGAATATTGTAGTGATCGAATGCCCAAATTGTTAATAGAAAAAAAATGTGTAGGAATTTCACAACCTGGATGTAGGAGGCAAGGTTGCGCAACAAAAATTCCTTTTTTTTTTTTTGTTCTGTTATGTTCTGGCATCAAGGGTTAGAGTTTTTAAGGTTCCTACGGACAAGGGTTTTCCCTGTGCTATAGCTCTCTGATATACATGTGGGGTTGAATAGTAGTACTCGGCCCAATATCTCATGGAACCAACTAAGGAGGCTCGATTGCACCCTTATCCATACTACCTGATTACCCAGGCATGTGAGAGTATCCTTCTTGAGTGCTTCTCTTGGTTCCACTGTAGAAGTCAAGTGGTCGATAGGGTGATCTATAGCTGGTTTTAGGAGACCTATGGGACTCGCTATATACCTAAGGGTATATGGGAGTGAATGGCCATGTATAAGTACTGACTAATGTGATACTACTCAAAGGGGTACCAGCATGGTTTGCAAAGGTTTCCAACAAGGTGAAACGTTTGTTTCAAGTAACTTGTGAAACCGACTATATTTCTTGCATGTAGTCTTCCCCAACCATAGTTTTACATGATGAATGATAGATCACTGTGCTTTAAAGACATCAACAGTACACATTTTTATCCTGGATTTTTTTTGTCTAAAATTCTACAGAGGAAAATGCTCTAATACCACGTGTAAGGCACTAGATGTATTAAACAAAGCATAAATAGAATTATTATGATGAATACCCACATAAAAAACAAAATATAGAGAACAATACCACCAAAAATGATACATTTATTGATAGAAATCCAACTTCACTTGTTGCTTTGAGGGGGAAACCTCTAGCAGAGCAGAGCTCAATTACAAAATAATTCTCAAGACAAAACTTTCCCATTCCTTCTACTCTTATTTATACTATTTCTACCTTCTAGAGAACATTCTAGAGGAAGATATTTCTAGAAGCAAAAAATTCTATTAATTCTTCTTACATCATACGTGTTCACATTATTACCTAGGCCTTATTTATTAATGTCGTCTTTTATTACATAGAAAATGTATTATTCTACCTACTTGAGGGGTTAGGGAGGTTAGGTCCCTAAAAACATGGGACAAAGAGATGTTCGTTCTTCTTGGATTAAAATTAGGTGTCCAGGGGGGGAGAAAGAGGCTAGCTTTCCCCAAGAACCAATGACCCCCCTTAAAACCCTCCCTCCCTCTACTTCCAATGGAAACATAGTCATATTAAAGAATCCATTCTTTGATGACCTATCCTAACACTTGTCTCCCTAGTTGGATTAGACCCAATTCAAAATCTTTTTCCTAGCTAAATTGCACCCAATCCATAAGTTCTCTACAGTTGACCATAGACAATTGAAGTGGTAGAATAGGGCCTACTTCCTCCAACAATCCATATTTTCTTTTAGCCTACTCAATTATAGTTGAACCACGAGAATATCTGAGGCCTTCTCCATAGTATAAAGTTGGATTTGGCATCTATTGGAGGTATATCATACTCTTGATCTCTCTAGGGGTGAGTGGGCTTGAGGTGCAACCACATATTTGAATGAATTTCCTTTCTATAGCTCCATTGAGGCAGAGGGAACTGCCATATATGAACGGGCTTGCAAGAACTTAACTGATCTTCCCTAGAAAGACTCTACATGCTCCACATGTGATTAATCACCAGGTTCTATGCATAGGGAGTTCTCTTGACAACTAGGCCCACAAATACCTCTCTTATGCAGTTGGAGCAATCTCCAGGTTCATGCAGGAGCCGCATGAGCTACATTAGAAGGCTACAAAGTGTATCCTTCGATACGTATAGGGAAAAATCACCTTCGGGATTCACTATGCAACATAATCTACATTGGAACTCATCAGGTTCACTAATTATGACTGGGTTGGTAATAACATTGATCACAAGTCCACATCTGGTTACTCACTCAGTCTAGGTTCTGGGCCCATCTTCTGGTCGAGCATGAAGCAGGTTGTTATTTCTCTATTTTCAGTTGAGGCAAAGTACATAGGGGTAGTTAACATAACCTTTCAGACTATGTGGCTATACCATTTTCTCATTGATTTGGGCATTCAGTTTCATTGGTCGATCGTCATCTAGTGTGACAACCAGAGCACTCTGAAGTTCTATAGATATCCAATTCAGAGGCAGCGGACGAAGCACATCGAGATCCACATGCACTACATTAGGGACTTTGTACACGAGGGGATCATTGACCTACAATTTTATCCTTCAACAGAACAAACTGCAAACATCTTCACCAATACCTTCACTGAGAATAAGTTCCATTCTTTACGCAGTCATCTTGGAGTGAAGGACACAATTGCTTAGGAATTGTGAGTTCTTATTTTTACATACGTTGTAGTTTGAGGGGTGGGGGAGGTTTCATAAGTTTTTCCCTATTTCCTCGTTTATTTCAGTGTATCTTTTGTATTTGGGTACCTAACATGGCCTCGTTGTCAGGACCCATTCTTTATTTCCAGCATAGTGATGTTCAGGGGGGATGTTGGAGATACTTCACACACACTTAGGATTTATTTTTCCTAAGGTTTTCCCTACATTTATTAGTCATTATTCGGTCTCCTATAGTTTAGGGAGAATATTCATTTTCCTACATTCTAAGAGAATATTCTCTTCAGTTCACACTTTAGTTTGATCAATTGAGTGGAGTCTGGATGCCACATTGGGATCATCACCATGCAACATTGGGATCATTACCAGATAATGCACATTGTCTTTGGTATTATCACCATACTAGCACATTACTCATGATTCCATGATCTCCTCCTCACTTCATTGTGTTTCAATCAGTTAACTGAAGACGGAGAGACTAGTTAACTCAGACTAGGTGGCAGTTTTCTCTCGTAACTGTCGGTGTGTGTCCAGATCAGTCTAGACCACCACTATGGTGCATTGGTTCTCCTCCAGTGCACATTAGTTGAGTTATACGAAGTATATCATGTGTAAATTATCATTCATTCATTTGGTTAATGCAAATTCTTTGTTGTCACTCTCTCGTTTCTCTCTTCTATCATTTTTATGCAAACTATGTATGTTATTTGCTAGCTAGATATTATCTGTGCAAGTTCATTCACATTTACAGGTGATCCAAGGTTGCTTGAGGCTGGAACCAAATGGAACCTTCCTCATCCAATTCATGGAGACTAGTTTGAGTCTATCACTTGGTTCCAATCGCTTTCTTTAAGAAAAAAACATGAAAAACAGGATGGAGCTTAGAGTGACTAGGAATAGATAACTTGTATGCCACTATTACCACTCACTTGAGAATTGTATAAGGGCCATAAAACTTGGGGGAAAGTTTCTAATAGTTTTCAGCTATGAGTGAAGTTTTCTTATAAGGTTGCAGATGAAGAAGCATTTGGTCCCCTTTAGAAAATTGATGTTTTGAATGACCTCGATCTGCTTGTTGCTTCATGCAATTCTAAGCCATGACCAAATTTTATTTGAGGGTACAAAGAATAGCAGCTTGGAATGTAAGTGTGATGTCAACATCTTAAACCTTGGACACACCTGGTAGGTAGGAGAGGATAGAAGGTGGCTTCTGACTAGGAGTCATGCGAGTGGTTGCATGGTAAGATGTGTTGTACCACCATTCAATCAATGGTAACCATTGATCCCATTGAGTTTGTTTGTCAGACCCAAAACACCGCAAATATGTTTTCAAGCACTTGTTGACAACTTCAGTTTGACCATCATTATAGGGATGATAGGTCATGCTAAGATGCAATTGGGTTCCCTAGAGCTTGAAAAAATATTTCCAAAATTTGTTGGTGAAAGTTGGATCATAGTCGAAGACAATGGAGTGACGCATGTCATGGAGTTTGAAGATATTATCCATGAAAATGTGAGACGCTGTGGATGTGATGAACAATTATTGGAGGGCATAGAAGTGAGCATATTTGGAAAAGCAATAGATGGCAACCATGATGACTGATTTATATCCTGATTTGGGTAATACGACAATGAAGTCCATAGAAATATTCGTCCATGTGACTAGCGGAATAGGAAGTGGTTGGAGTGTGCCTTGATTTTTGATGCTTTCACCCTTATTGTGTTGACATGTACCATAAAAAGGAATGTTTGACTCGTTTATATGTTTTGTGAAATCTTGAATGCCAAGCCATTGGTAAAGAATGAAGTTCAGAGAACACATAGGATTTAAGGTGAGATTGTTTTCTTAAATATGTGTGACCTTTATAACAAAGTTCCTCATTCTGCCAATAGTATCCCATAGAGGCATAAGGATCTTTTTGCAACTTTTGAATCAGGTGATACAATTTGGGATCCTGGAACCATTCCTGGCGAACAACTTGTAACCAATATGCTACAATGAAAGAGAGGGAAAAGAGGGACCCTTCTTCTTCATATTTCCTTGAAAGAGCATTAAAAACCACATTTTCTTTTCCCTTCTTGTAAATGATCTCATAACTGTAACCAAACATCTTGGTCACACACTTTTATTACTCAAGGAATGGAATTTTTTATTACAAAAAGTACTTGAGGCTAAGATGATCAGCTTTAATTTGGAAGTGTTGCCCCAACAAATAAGGATTCCACATATCTACTGCATGCCGAATATACGACATTTCCTTTTCATGGGTGGATTTTCCAAAATCTCACTCAAAGAGTTGTTTATTAGTGAAAGACAAAGGTCTTCCATCTTGCATGACTATTTCCCCAATTCCTTTCCTTGAAGAATCACATTCTAGTAAAAAAAATTTGGTGAAGTCGGGAAATGCCAGAATAGGAATCGTGCACATAGCTTATTTCAAGGCTTGGAAGGATTTATTTTCTATTGGATTCCAACTAAAATCGTTCTTTTTAAGGAGAGACATGAGGGGGGATGCATTTTTACATAATTTTACAATTTTTCCATAATTTTTCACCAGTCCTTCACAACTGCGATTTGTTGAGGATCCACATAGACACCATCCTTGCCAACAATATGGCCCAAGTATTCTACATCTGGAGCTCCAAAATCACATTTAGAATATTTGAGGAAGAGTTTGCACTGAGATAGTAAGTGTAAGACTTGATCCACATGGGCCAAATGGGATTGCCAAGTTTTACTATATATGAGGATATCATCAAATAAAATGGAAGACATAATGATGGAGGAAGGGGTGGAAGATATGATTCATGAGACTTTGAAAGGTGGAGGGTGTGTTACAAAGGCCGAAAGGCATGAAAAAGAATTCATAATGGCCCTCATGAGTTCGAAAGGAAGTTTTGGGGATATCAACCTCTTCCATACGTATATAGTGGTAGCCAAATCGAAGATCGAATTTGGTAAAGAACTGGACACGACTCAACTCATCCAAAAGGTCATCAATGATATGAATGGGGAATGTATCTTTCATGGTAATTTTGTTAAGGGCTCAAAAATCAGGACACATGTTCCACGTGCCTTCTTTCTTAAGGAGCATGACAACAGGAGAGGAATAAGGACTAGTACTAGGATGGATAACACCCGTCGCTAGCAATTCCTGAACAATTTTGTCAATTTCATTGTTTTGGGAAAATGGGTGATGATAAGGATGAAATTGGGAGGAAGAATTCCAGGGACAAGGGGAATGGAATGATCATGGGTGCCACAGGAAGGGGGAAGTCCTTATGGGTTGTCAAAAATAGATTGGTGTTTGGAGAGAAGAGTTTGTATGTTGGGATGAAAAGTAGGGGAGGGGTTTTCAATTTCTTGAATGGAATTAGGTTGTGCAATAATTCCAAAGTGACCTTTTTTGAGTAGTTTCTCCATTCATTTGGAACTGATGATCTCAGGGGAGATTTTTGCATTGCCTTGGAACTGATATTGTTGTCCATCACGTTCGAAGCACGCGGCTAGTTCCTTGAAATCCATGGTGATGGGGCTAAGGGTGCACAACCATTCAACACTTAGGACAATGTTGCAATGACCAATGCCAATAGAAAACATATGATATTTCAAGTGGTAATGACCAATTTGCAAGCACACATTTTCACAACATGTTCCACATTTCATGGAACCACCATTGACAATCATGATTTGAAATTTTTTTATGACACAGATATAGCATATGGTCTCCTGAGAAATGTGATGATGAATAAAATTGTGGGTATTGGCACTTTCGATTAGGATAATGAATTTCCTATGCTTGATATATCCAATTAATTTAAGGGTTTGACGAGTAGATATGTCAATGAGGGCATTCAGGGAGATGAGCGGTTCAAGTTATGGGGGATCAGAGGGAAAGGTATGATCATATACTTGGGGTATATATTCAGGAGGGGAATCAACAACTCTTGATATGTTTCCTCCTTGTACACTTTTGTAAACTTTGGTAATCAAATCATTGTGCAAATGTTTAACTTAGTTGTGAACTTAAAAATAGATTATTATTATAAAACACTATTAAAAAAAATACCAATTATATTTTTTACCACATTTTTTATAAAAATTTAAATATAATTAAACTAAAATACTTTAAATATTCGAAATTTTATTAATATGATAATTTAAAAGAACCCACTTTCCCTTTCACTACTTTCCATGACTAATGAATGGTGTCTCTCCCTCCACAATTTAGCATAAAAAATCAACGGTGCCTCGCCTTCCACAATTTAGATAAGATCTGGACAAGACAACCCAGTTTGAAAGATAAGATCTGGACAACCCAATCTTAAAGATAAGATTTCGCTTGGACTTTGCTTTTCTTATGGATCGAAACCACAGCCAAGGAAGACCATAAGGTCCATCGTCTGCCTGAGAAGAATGCCCGACACCCAAATTCGCATAAACTTTAACCATTTGCGAAGATCGCTGGATGCCACTCGTTGGGCGATCGCTCATCGCATTGCATTCCCTACGCTAAATCCATCATCCCCTCCGGCAGTGCGTCGACCTGTCTCACTATTTGTTTCAAGTCTACTCTGCTCCAACTATAGCCATGGATGTCTTCACTGGAGTCGCAAGCAACATCATAAGCAACGTTGTTGGCGGTCCAGTCATTCAACTGATGAAAGATGTTATTCACAAGGAGGAAAACAGTCAGATTCTACAAGCGGATTTGAAGCGAATGGCGGGCCTTGTACTCGATATTATCACCATCTTTCAAGACCAACAGAAAGCGCCCCCGCAGACCGTCAAGGATTGGTTGGAAGAGCTGCAAAAATCCCTTACAGAGGCCAAGAGCCTACTCCATCGCTCCCAGGCACGGCAACGGTGTCTCGACTGTCTCATGTGCAACCCGGCGAGACTCTCCACGCAAATACGAGAATGGAAGGTAAGTTTCGATAAACTTTATCAAGGCCTTAAAGACGACTTTTCCACAATTGTTAGTGCTCAGCAGATTGCCAAGTCAGCACCGCAAAAGGCATTGCTTCAAGATGTACCAGCCTCTGGGTTTGTAGGTTCCGGCATAAATTCTACTCAAACACAGGTTGAGATGTGGCTTACTGAACCTGGCCAACTCCGCATAATTGGTGTATACGGCATGGCGGGCGTTGGGAAAACGTCTTGCCTCAGAGTGGTCTACAACAATTATATTAAGGTCAGTAATTTCTTCCAACATGTAATTTGGGTGACAGTTTCTGCGGATTATAAAACTTTGGACTTGCAGGGTCGTATTGCTAAGGCAATAAATTTAGACCTCCCCAGCAATTCTGATATCGTTACGCAGAAGATGATGTTGTCTGCATCTCTGGAGAGCAAACAATTTCTTCTGGTATTAGACGACTTGTGGAGTCCTCTTGATCTGCAAGAACTAAGCGTGGCATTTGGGCAGAATAAACACAGCAAAGTCCTGTTCTCTACTCGAAGGAGGGATCTGATTCCAGCAATGAGAGCAGAGAAATCCATTGAAATACAACCCCTCTCTCAAGATGAGGCGTGGATGTTGTTTCGGAGAATAGCTTTCAACGACGACACCGTTTCTGTTTCTATGGATATAGAGGAGTGTGCCAGGAAAATTGCAGACGAGTGTAAAGGTTTGCCTTTGGCAATAACAGTAGTTGCAGCAGCAATGCTCGGCAAAACCAATGTAGTTGACTGGGAGATTTCTTTAGATTTGATGAAAAATGCAGATCCTTCTTTTCCAGATACTCATCCTCGCGTTGATCCAGAACTCTATCAACGCTTAAGATGGAGTTATGATGCTTTGCCCAATTCAAACGTCAAAAATTGCTTCTTATATTGTGCTATGTATCCTGAAGATCATGAAATTTCTGTGGGGGATTTAGTGCAAATATGGATTGCAGAGGGGCTCGTCAGGAGCAAACAGGAGAACCATTTAGTAGACATGGCCATTGGGCGCAGCTATGTTAACCTTCTTGTAGATCGTTGTTTGTTCCAAAATGTTAGTAAGAAGGAGACCAAGAATGTCTGAAGCGGCAAAGTATAAGAGTCCACGACGTTCTTCGTGACATGGCTATCTACATTGGCGAGAAGGAGGAGAATTGTGTACTCAAGGCAGGCCAACAGCTGCGAGATTTCCCAGAGATTCCCAATGATTACTGCAAGAGGATATCACTTTCCTCTAATGATATTGAAAATTTGCCCACCGAGTTCACACGCCCAAAACTTGTGAGTCTCTTTTTATCTTCTAATTATATTAAAGAGGTTTCATCAGAATTCCTAGTCAGCTTAACGTCTCTCAAGGTTCTCGATCTGTCCGGCGGCACCCTCAGAATAAGTTCAATCCCATCGTCATTGGGGCAACTAAAACAGCTTGAGTTTCTCAAATTACATAATCTCCGCCGGATCGAACATCTGAATGAAGAAATATGCCATCTTTCTTCCCTTCAATTTTTGGATCTTTCATACTGTTTGCAGCTACAATCATTGCCATCTGAGATTGGAATGCTTAAAAATCTCAAACATCTTAGTATAGAGTATTGTTCCAGGTTAACGACGATTCCACATGAAATCTCCCAACTTACTTCATTGATCACACTTGACGCAGATGAAGTTGAATTAAGTCTGAAAGCACAATCAGAAGCAAGCATTTGGAGTTTGAAGGGTCTCAGAAATCTGAGGATGCTCAGAATATGGGTAACGGTAGATGTACAAGAGGGAACAACGCCGTCGGGAATTAAAGTGGGCATAATGGGAACCTGGTTGGAGATGAGGCATTTATGGTTGTGCTTTATAGTTAGCAGTAATTCTGTAATTCAGGATGTTCTTCCTCTGGACATGCAGAACATGAGTAAGCTTCAGAGTTTCATCATCTATGTGTACCCAGGGTTAAGTCTGCCGGATTACACTTGCAAGTTTGAACAACTTGAATACTTACAGTTGGTTGATTGTCCCCATATAAGGGAGCTCTCTCCTTTGGAGCGGTTGCCAAATTTAAAGTCTCTAAAGTTGGAGGGGTTGCCTAATTTGAAGGAGTTGGGCATAGTAAGTTCTGGCAGGTCAAGTGGATTCTTAATGTTAGAGAAGTTGGTTCTCGGAGACTTACGGATGTTAGAAAGCATTGCGGGACCACCAAATAGTGACGAGGTGTGGAATGAAGCGATATTACCTAAGCTTCGTGGTTTGAAGATACAGCGGTGTTCATTTTTGAAAAGACTTCCCAAGGGAATGGAGAAACTTGTCAGTTTAAGTATATTAATTGGCACAGAAGATTGGTGGCAAAGAATGATATGGGAAGATGATAATATGAAATTTTATCTTCATAATCTATTTAGAAAATTGTAAGTATCAATTTTATTAGTCAATGTTAATGAACCTAGACGATTTCAAATATATGAACTTTACAAGTATTTTTTTAATTATAAATACATTGTACAAGTATTTTATTATTATATATATATATATATATATATATATACATTTTGTAGTATATATGAATATGCACGGTATATACATATTTACGTGAATGTTTATATCATTTCAATTGCTTCCATTGAAAAGTTACTTTTCAATGGAGTTTTTTTTGGTTATAAAAAGATAAGAAAGTAAGTTTGGAAGTTTGAGTTACAAACTGATAAGAAAGCAATATGTTAAGATTTGGACATATGAAACATATTGTATTTTTAGTAAGGAATAATAAGTTAATATATTGATTTTTTTTTTATTTTATAATTTATTTATTTTTATCATTAGTAAAATTGGAATTATAGTGTTGAAAAATAATTAATGGAGAATAATTGTAAAGCTTATCTCAATGATTTTGTATTATTGAGAGGTTTGAGGTTGTATTGTTTCCAAGAAAACTTAGAGGAATTGAGCAAATCCAAAGCAATTTATAATAAATAATTTTAAAATTAAGTACAACACCTTTTAGCCTATTTTCCTTTTAAACAATGTGCTTCGTTCCATTCATAGTAATGCTATGATGAGGGACTTAATGTACAAGCACAAGCTAATTAACATGAAGAATGAGATACTTCTTATCATTGCTTCAAATATCAATAAAACTCACTCAACTCTCAAAACAAGTTGGAATAAAGATGTAGTCTCTTTGTTAAACCAATGGAATATGATGAAGGAGGACACCCTCCAAGATATAGGCATTGTCAAAAGCACTATCATAACTAACTTTAAAAGGAAAACTTGGAGAGGTAGGTAGACTAAGAATAAGAGAAAGTTGAATTACTATATTGAAATTATTAAAACTAATTTAGAGGATCAAAGTTATATTTCCATTGTTGCCAAAAAAGAAACTAAAAATCGGAGGGAAATTATAAATTTCATTTCCAAATTATTCCATTATAAAAACAACTTGATAAATCGAACTAATCAATTTAAGTTTATAGATCTTATAGGCCAAAGTTGATTTAATTGGATGGTAATCATCATCATCACAGTCGACCAAGTATCAAATCAACCATATTCCTTTTTTTGGTGCCTACTCACACGACTTGTTTGGATGCACATTTTCAAAAGGGTGTTGTCTTGATACATTATGTTGGCCCTCGACCAAGTTTTGAGGAAACCTTGGTCAGATTTGGCCCACTTTTAGACTTCAACACGATTGTCGAAGAAGGAGCGCCCAAGCGGAGCTGAGATCACGGATCTCACTTATTTTGTGGGCTATGTGATCCAGGTGGATATCGGTGGCCACCCACCTTTTCCAGCTGGCTCAAAACAACTTTCTAGCAATTTTGATAATTTACTATTTTTAGCAGTTTTTCGGGTCCTAAACTTTCGGAGCCGTTTTGAGGCCCTAAACGACGTTTTTTGGGGTGTGTTGCGGTTGCAAAAGTTCATTATGAAATTTTGTGCAACTACTGTAGTCTTCGGATAGATCTTTCCAATGGGCTATTATACGCCTAAAATGGAGATCGTATGCAAAAGTTACGACCCCGAGAAGTTGATGTACTGACTTACCCAAACGGGGCCCACATGACTTTTGGCGCTTCATCTCCTAGGGTTAGGTTTTTGGATGTTTAAGGTTTTTTAAACTCTCATTTATTGTAAAAAGGCCTTGAGAGCCTCATTGTAATCATCTTCTTGCGAATGAGCGCAACCGTCACATCTCTTCTCAGAGATAAGCCGCCACCATTCCAGCAAGCTTGTTTTCCGCTGCATTTTACAGTTTCANTTATTTCCTTATTGAATAGAAAACCAGTTTTACTGTATCTCCATTATTCTGTGTTAAGCATATGGTAATAATCTGTAGTCATTTCGTTATGCTCATAAAATCTGGATCAGTGGTATCAGAGCGGTCTGCTCCTTGTCATCTTAATGCATATCCCCAACGAGGTTGGAGTACAAAGATTTGGGTCTCGAGCTTCTTTCTCTTGAGGAAAAAAGCTCTCACACACCCAAGCGACCTCTCATGGAAGGAGAAAAAAAAGATGACAGGACAGGAGATCCTTTCAAACTGTTGATTGAGGAAGCCCTCACACAACAGAGGAACGAGATGATGGATAATTTCGTGCAAATCCTTCGGCGACTACCAACAAGTGACGCATCTTCTTCGAGTGGAGGCACCGCCCCCTTTAAGGTACAAATAAACTTCGATGTTCCTATATTTGAAGGTCAAATAGACGCAGATGTTGTAGACAAGTTTGAATCTACTAGAAGGGTATTTCTCTGTCCATAACTTTTCGAATAGAGAAAATATTACTTTTGCGCTCCTCAAAGTCGTTCCCCATGTCAAAGATTGGTGGGAAACTTTCTGTGAGCAAAAGAAAACAGAGGAACCCTCATTATTTACAGTCACAGCCACCTGGGAATCCTTCAGGGATGTTATTAAGGAACAATACTACCTTGTTGGAAGTTATGACGACTTGTATACCAAATGGACCACACTATGGCAAGAAAGAGACCAAGCAATGCCATATATCACAAATATCTTCCATACCTTGCACACCAAGATGGGTATCAAAGATTCAGAGAGACATCTGGTGCTCAAGTATCGCAGTGCTCTGCATAGACACATCCAGACCAAAATGGAATTTCTGGACATCTCATCCTTGGGCACGGCCTACCAATATGTCGTCAAAATCAAGCAGAAGCTCAAACAAAAGACACGATAATTTGGGTCGGGGAACCCCTCACAACAAAATCCAGGAAAGGACGGCCCCAACCCACAGAACAAAGGACAGAGCAAAGATGGACAATATTAGGACACCTGATGCAGACCCCCTATCCCTCCTAAGGGTTGCGCGACCTCCCGGTCAGGATCTTCTGATTCTGGAGCCGAAATGGCTCCTCTGGTTCTGAACTGGAACCCTTCGGACAATTACACAGGTCCCTTACGAACTCTCAGTTGGATTTTTCAGGCGCCAAGCGTGAGCTCCCACAGCGCGCAACCAAGGGCTATGACCAAGTGCCAAGCCGAAAAGGCGCTCATCAGGGACCGGGACTTCCCGAGTCAAGTGTCCCGTCTTTTGGTCTCTCGAACCTCTGATAGCCGAAATGTCGAAATGGCCTGGTGCTCGCTCGTTCAGGATTTCGCGTTTCATGAAATCTGGATGCAAGGAATATCCTTGCACCTTAGGGTCTCCGGTCACCAAAAAGTCAAAATACCTAATGCCTATTCTTTTGAGATTTTGCGTTTCATGAAATCAGGATGCCCAGGATGTCCTTGCTCCTTAGAACCTTTGGTCACCAAAAAGATGAAATGTCTGGCACCTCTCGATTTCGGGATTTCGCGTTTCGTGAAATTAGGATACAAAGAGTATCCCTGCTCCTTGGAGTCTCCGGTTGCCAAAAATTCTAAATGCCCAAATGTTGAAAACGCCGAAATGCCTTGTCGTTCAATCAACGGTTCACAATAATCCCTGTGATTGATGGCTCATGTCAAATCGTGATTTCTCTATTTCACGATTCGGGGTTCTGAGGGATCTATCTTTCCAACTCCTGGTACCCAAAGTCCTAAAATGGACCAACGGTCCAGATCGTCCTATGATTGGCAGATCTGATAGAATTGCAACTTCACGATTTTGCGATTTGGGGTTATAAAGGACAAGATTCTTTGTCCTTCCACCTTCCGATACCCGAAGTCCGAAAATGAACGTCGAGAAACTCTCATCGCTAACCTCCTCGTAGCTCTACCTGATCCGACGGCCTGCGAGGTTTCAGTGTTCCTCCTCGAGGATGCTCCACAGTCCGTTCATATTTCCGAACTCTCCTCCTGTATCTATGCAGGGTTAAGCATGTGTTCCTTCCTTCAATCGGATGACCTGCGGGGATTTCCACCTCGATCCAATGCTCGATGACATTCTTCCTCCTGAGCTTTTACTCAATTTCAACTTAGGATATTTTTAAGTCTGCGAAGACTCGGTCTTCGCTCC
>JASDQU010587920.1:0-17097 GCA_032191745.1 Picea mariana | reverse complement strand
TATCCAAGAAAGAAGTATGTCCACTCAGGAAGTGTTAAGAAAAGGGATATTAACTTCAGAATCCTTGAGGGAACCTCAACAGTGTGAAGCCATTGTGCTAGGGGAAAATAAGAATAAAAATGGAAAGAGGATTCCAGAAACAGTTAGAGAGACTCAGATCACCGGAAAGAAGGCAAGGAAACTCAATAAAAAGAAAGCTAAGTTGGAAAAGATACAAGAAGCTACAGAGACCATATGGAAGACTTCGCAAACTGGAACCTCGCAGGAGGTAGGTTCACAGGATTTGAACCTCGTTGGAATAGCAGGTCCGCGCAGAATGGGACTTCGCCCTGGTGAAGTTATACGACCGTCGGAGGCGCCCCAACCGTTAGAATGACGCTCCATAATAGTTAGAAAGTGAATTTATTGGTTGATGGACCGCTTTTGGACGTTGAGACCGCACCATAACGGACATATTTACATTGATGGAAGCATGTCCTGACCTTTGGAAGATACGTTATGATACCCCACTTATTTAACTCGTCGGTCGCTACATTGGGACCACTTTTTTCCACCCTTGATTAACTAAGCCAAGAAGAGAATTGTCTGTGTGTCGAGTTGTGCTATCTGGAACTAGACATCGCCTGTCCATTTTTCTACCCCATCGTCTGTTTGACTACCCTGACCTATCTATTTAAAAACTAGAATGTCGAGTGAACCTAGTGAACTGGAGAAGTCTGTCGAGGAAGTCCTTAAGAAGCTAATGGTCAATAGACTAATATCCGAAGGTATTCAGGCTTCGTAGACTAGGGGACTACAGGCTTCCCCTTCGACTAGTCATTGTTTTGGTCGTGTTAACCCCGTAACTAAGCAGCGAAGTAAGCATTGCGGTGATCTGGATAATGCGAAGCAGATCCCGTCGATCCTACCTGATTATATTCCAACTTTGGTTGGCATTGTTAAACGCGACAACATCCCCTAATATTTTGAGTACATCGTGTTTACTGCGTACATTCCAAAAGGAATACGCATAGTCGGGAGTCAGTTAGGATAAATCCCACTATTAATTAAGAACAAGGAATTCAATTTAGGACACCGGAAGAACTACGCCATGTTGGCGCCCCACCGCTATCTCACGAAGGCAACCAGGAATAAGCCTCGCCTTATCTCACAGCCATGGATTAAGGGGTTGGTGCAATCCACCATGCTGAATGTGATGAAGCTTCTGCATTTTGGCCGCCACCAGGAGGTTAACGCTTGCGTTAAACTCCTCTTGTCATGCTATCATAGCGGATACTTTTGGCTCGATAGAAGGATTATTGTGGATCCGAATTTGATCCACTAGATTACAGGCTTAAGTGTGAATGGACCTAACCCTCATCATATTTATCCAAGGAAGGCCTCAGACTTTTCCCTGGGGAAACGCATCAAAGAATATTACGAAGATGTCGAAAAAGGAAAGTGAGGTTACAAGGCAGCCTCTATACAGGATGGTGTAGTGCACCTAGCTTGCCAACTAGGAGTTGGCAAGNACAGGATGGTGTAGTGCACCTTGCTTGCCAACTCCTAGTTGGCAAGCTCGTGATGAAGAATCACCCCACACAGGTCACCGGGTTCATGGTGGACCTCGCAAGAAAATGTGTGGAGGGCATGCAGATGAACCGGGTGAACTACCTCATCAATGAGCTAGAGAAGGATTGTCGTGAAGCCCAGGACTTGGGATATGAATTCCATTACAGTTAGCTGATCATTTTGATCGCATTTGTCGCTTTGAAAATGCCTAAAGGAGCCACCTTCCCATAGATCAAACCCTCAGAGCCATTGGTCGCTCGGCTTTCCACCCTGTGGTACACCAATGACGTGACAAAGCAGTGGCAGTCCAATGTGGTGTTTCATGAATACTACCAACAATTAAAGGTTTCCATCAAATCATTTATGCGCATGACACTGCATACCCTACGCTAGTACTGACCAATAACAAAGTTTCGTGATGATCCTCATTTCATCTACATCGATGCACGTAGAGAAGAGAACCAAGAAGAACTACAGTCGTACTACAAATTGACAGATGAATATATGGAGCAGATTACAAAGGAGTGGCCAGAGGAATTTCTTGTACCTGTCGCTAATACAGAACTATCCAACACTAACACCATAGGAAGCCCCATAGTCACACAAGTTGAGCATGTCAAACAGTCCAGTGGGACGAAGAAGAAGAAAAAGAAGGAGGAATTCCATGATATAGAGAGTGATGAGGAGGACAACGCTTCTGAAGATAATAGGTCTGACTCGCCAAGAGGAAGAGAAGATGAAGCAGAAGGACAGGGAGGAGGAGATGAAAGAGAAGAAGAGAAAGGAGGAGGCAGAGCTACACTGCCTGAAGATCCCCCTACTGGGATAGTGACACTGCAAAAGAGGAAGGTTTCTCCAAAGAAACTCTCAGCAAGGAAGAAGACACACGCTAATAAGCCCCAGTTGGAGGCCACTCTCACTGAGGACAACATCAGTCTAGTCCGCAGAGCTATGGAGGATGCTTCCGAGGACATCTTGCAAAGATACAGAGAGAAGCATGAGGAGCTATAGAAAATAATTGACAAGGAATTGAAGGAAGTACAACAAGTTGTTTGCTTGGTCCACATAGTACCTACTGCATCATCTGCACCTTCCTCGTCGCAAAGTGCAGAATTAGGGGATGAACCAACCCAATTGAGAAGGATTGCAGATGCAACAGAAGCCCAGTTTTAGAGAGCTCGGGAAGAGAAGGAGAAGGCTACAAAATCCATGAAAAGGGATAAAGATGAAGTCCCAGTGCAATTACGAGCAGAGCAGGAAAATGTAGCAGCCCACGAAAGCGAGAAAGCATAGCTTTAGGCGAAGTTTCAGGAGGAAAAAGCCCAGCTACAGAGAGAAAAAGACCAGGTGCTCGCAGAGCGGGCCATGGTCAAAGAAGTGGTGATTAAAGCATATCACTCTGTGCCAGGCTTGGCACAGAAGGGGCAAGAGTTGGTCGAATCTCAAGTAGTAAAGCTCGCAGAGGCCATCCAACAACTTTAGGATAGAATAATAGAATTGGAGGCCCAAACAGTACCAAGCACCCCGTAGGAGGTGCGTGACCAGAGGGAAGAGACCGCCAAAAATGTAGTAGTAAGAATAAGATCCCTCACTTCAGAATGTAAACAACTAATTGATAGGAGCACCTAGACATATGACCGCCTCACCAAGGATCCAGAGCTAAGAAAGCTAGAAGTGCAGTTACAGGAGGAGCAACAACATGCATTTTCAGTGCAGGCACAGATGAAGTTGCTCACCGCACTAGAAAGAATGAAGATATCTCAGGAGCGGCGTGCAGTACAACAATAGATCACTTCCCTCCAAGGTAAGGTAATCGAAGTCACGCAAAAGATACAACCTGTGCAAGATGAAGCTTGCAAGGTGTTCAAAGAAATTGATGGACAAGGCTCACAACTAGATCAAGTGGTTGCAACAGTAGAACAACGCATGGAAGGGCTTGTTATAGAGAATACGATCCAGGATCTCGCTGAGCAGGAGGCTCAGGTGAAGCATTAAGTCGAGGCAGCTTGAGTTAATCTCGAAGCCTTCGAAGCATAATTTTCCAGACCAGAGTGACTCGGGACGAGTCATAGGTGAGTGTTGGGGGTTTGTTGGCCCTCGAGCAAGCTTTGAGGAAACCTTGGTTAGATTTGGCCCACTTTTGGACTTCGACACGATGGTTGAAAAAGGAGCGCCCAGGCGGATCTGAGATCACAGATCTCACTTATTTTGCGGGCTATGTAGACCCAATAAGGGGTCCTCTAGGGTTTTGTAATGGGTTAATGGGATGTCGGCCCATGGGTTCCCCCCATATTTGGCCCAATTGTAAGGGTTTGTAAAAGTATAAATAAAGAATAATGTATTGTAGAAGTAGTAGTCTTGGAGCTAAGTGCAAGTAGTCAAGTTTCTTTGTGCAAAGGAATGTATGTGCATTAAGGCTTTGTGCTCGATAGATAGTTGGCTATGTGCATTGAACTAGTTTTGGAAGGAGGATCTAGTGCTTAGTATCCAGATCTCCTTTCTGGTGCAAATATCGACTCTGTGGCTTAGTGCACAGGAGTGAATGAATGTAAGATTCTGATGAATAATAAAGAGGCGAAGCGGTTAGTGAATGTATCCCCACACTGGGGTGAACCACATATATCTGGTGTCTCTAGTTTGCTCTGTGTTGTGTTATTTATGTTATGAATATGCTTTGTGCTTTGATTAGGATTGCTTAAGTGATTTACTTGTGTTAAGGGTAAATGAATGCTAGATGTAACTTATCATGCTAAGTGTTAAGTGTTTAAGGTGCATAATATTTTGTTATTACTATGCTAGATCTATCTTAGATTATGTTTTGCGATGTTAATAAGGCGAATAAACTAATGCATGTCACTTCCTAAGCGTTAACAAAACCCCTGCGAAGTGTTAGTATCACATATCTGTGTCCCATCTTAGTTACATACACTTGTGTCTTGTAACCCCCCTGCTTCTACCTCGGGTGAGACTACGCATGCTTCGCAGTTGTTGCCGAAAGGGCTAGTAGTCGGGGTTTTGTTGGTGCGTTGTTAAGCGTTGAACCCTGGGTTTTCCCCTGTGCCAACACATTCTCAAAAGAGTTGGATACATTGTCATTCTCAAAAGGGTTGGATACATTGTCAAATGGATGTTATCCTGATGTGTTTTAAAAAATGGTGTAAATGTCAAAGAGTTGTTAAATAATTCCATCATCTTAGACGTATTTTTCAAAGTCCTTCTTGAAATGGCATCTCTTGATTTCATTAGAGTGGTAACTAGTTCTAGTTTGGTTAGCTCGTTTTTGAAGAGAAAAACATATTTTTAATTTGATCTTTATGTGGAATCATTTTGGGTGGAAACTCATCTATAGTAGTGTTTTTCACAAAGATTCAATTGATTATTTGATGTATTCATCTCCCCATTTCTCCAACGTATTTGGATTCTTGTCTATGAGATGGGGTGAAATGACATGGAGATATGTTATCTATAGTAGTTTTTACATAAAGATTCAACTAATTATCTGATGTCTTCATTTCTTTGGTTCTCCAACCTACTTGGATTAGTGTTTATGAGATGGGGTGAAAGGACATGGATATGTGTTACCTTTAATGGGGGATATTATACTCTTGGATTGACATGTCATAAATTTTGTTCCTTTTTAAGGGTCGACATAGATGATTTTTCTATGTGCACCCATCATTATTTGTTGGATGTGGTAGATAACAATTTGGTTGGTCATCTGAAGGAAAATTTTCCTTCATAATGGAATCCATAACCAAGCACCTTGTCTTCATGCATATCCAAGTGCCTTATCTTCTTCTCTAACTCAGTTAGATAATTACTTGTACAATGGATTGAAGCAAATACAAAGGAGCTTGATGGATGCTTCACAAGTTATTATTTGCTCGACAAATAGATTAAGACAAGTGTTGTGGTAAATGTTGAATATGTTTTGGTACATGTTGTTATATGTGTTTCCTTTAACTAAGATAACTCTTTTTCCAAATGAAATGTGTCCAAGGGTAAACTGTCCATTTAGAAATTAGGGAATAAATTCCCAAACATTCATTCTCCTTTGAACTTATGGCTTTGGCTCTAGTAGTTGTCTCGCTTGTTCCCACATCAAATGTTTGATCACTAACTCTCAACTTTGAGCAATATCTAGATATGAACTATAGGCTCAACATCCATTCCCGTCTCCCTCTCTGTTCAGTGTGACCCTAACACGCTGCCATCACATAGCAACCCCTAAAGAGTGTTGGGTATGTGTTATATTATTTGGCATTTTTTTCATCTATTTTTAGTGGTTTTTAGCACATGGTTTTCGTTGATGGTTTTCTAATTCGGATTAAGGAATTAGGGTTGTTGACTAATACGGGTCAATGGATTAGGGGTTTTGGATGCTACAAGATCATATATATATATATATATATATATATATATATTATTGTAAAAAATGAATATATATGATGAATAGAAGATAAGATGTGTGGCTCTAAACAGGTTGTTGGTTTTCTCAGTTTGGGTTTCTAAGGTAAAATATTTGTGTAATGTGTGTGTGTGTGTGTGTGTCATTGTATCTTTTCTGTTTTTATTAAGAATATGTTTGCAGTAAATCATTGTACAAGGTTAAAATATACATTTGGTATCAGAGCCAGGTTATTGGCTTCAGGGGGGTGCCTTTGTGGATAAAGGTTTGTCTTGGTTCTATGATAAACCTTGTTATAGTGGGAGATATGCGACATCGATTCTTCAGGTGAAAGGAAATGATGAGAAGTTCAAAATTAAATATCGAGAAATTTAATGGGAAACATTTTGAGCTATGGAAGCTCAAGATGGAATATCTATTGGCGGGAAAAGATCAGTGGATCGTTGTAGATCCAGGTACTGCACCTACAGGAACGTCAGTAGAAGATTGGGAAAAGTTGGATTGGAAGGAGAAGAGCACAATCTGATCGTGTCTCTCAGATTCAGTATTATTGAGTGTCTCAGGGGAAGCTACAACCAAGGCATTATGAGATAAGTTAGGGGATTTGTATAAGTCAAAGTCTCTGGTAAACAAATAGTTCATGTGGAAGAAGTTGTATAACCTTAGGATGAAATATGGAGACTCAGTGATAGAGAATATGAACGCCTTCAATACTTTGGTAAGTCAACTATTATCTATTGATATTAATATTTTTTATGAAGATAAGTGTATCGGTTTATTGTTCTCTTTACCAAACTCGTGGGATGGTCTAGTTGTGGCCATAAGTAGTAATTCAACTACTTTAACTTTCGATGATGTGGTCTCATCCTTGTTGTCAAAGGAGATGGGTGGAAAAATATGGAAATCCAGAGCACAGATTCCTTATTTGCAAGAGGACATTCCCATCCCAAGGTTGGACAAAAATTTAATTTCTATAAACAAAATGGATGATGCAAGGGTAAAAACATTGTTTGAGAAAGAAACCTGCAGGATGGTTCGAGGGGCAATGGTGTTTTTGAAGGGAGTTTGTATTGGAACCATGTATAATCTACTAGGAAGCACTATTAGTGACGGGTGTAACAGTTTTGTTGTTCATGAGATTGAATATGAAGAAGAAAAAATGCCTACAGTCTCTAGATAAAAGACTATGGTGTGGCATCAAAGATTGGGACATATCGGAGAGAAGGGCCTTCTAGTACTACATGGTAAAGGTATGGGTTAAGATATCTCTAACTTCTCTCTGGACTTTGATTTCTATGAACATTTCATATATGGGAAGCATAATCGGGTAAGATTCCCCTCTAGTGCAAAGAGGGTCAAGGGAATTTTACAGTTGGTGCATAATGGTTTGTTTGGACCTGTGTTGGTTCCATCACTGGGAAAATTTGTCTACTATGTCTCATTTATGGATGACTTCTCAAGGAAGACATGGATTTAATTCCTTGGGAAGAAATCTGAAGTCTTTGACAAATTCAAGGATTTTAAGGCTCTTCTGGACATTCAGACAGAGATGAGAATTAAGGTGTTGAGCATGGATATTACTGGACAATTTTGCATAAATGAATTTAACAAATTCTATATGAAGTGCAGTATATAAATCTAGAAGAATACTCCATATATGCCTCAGCAGAATGGATTTGAAGAAATGATAAATAGGATGCTCATGGAAAAAGCAAGGTCCATGCTCAGTGATGTTGGGTTAGGACAAGAATTATGGGCAGAGGTAGTGGGCATTTCATGTTACCTGGTCAATTGATCACCCTCATCAACATTGGATGAAAAGACTCCACGTGATGTATGGACTGGTAAGAAACTCTCTCTCACACGTCTCATGGTATTTGGTTGTGATTCCTATGTTAGTGTTCCAAAGAAAAATAGGAGTAAGCTAGATAAAAGGATGAAAAGTGTATCTTTATTGGGTATAAAGATGGTCTAAAAGGTTATAATCTTTGGATCCCAAAAAATAAGAAGGTAGTGTATATACGAGATGTGGCATTTAGAGAAATCAAAGATGTTATCAAACAAGAAGTCCTACCAAGGAAGAAAGAACCAGAGAAAATAGAGTTTGAATTGAAGGATAATGAATCAGACTCTACAAATGAACAAGTACTGGAAGAAAAAGATCCACATCCTCAAGTATTGAGGAGATTGGTTTGAGAAATAAGGAAACCAAAAAGGTACTCCACCTGATTTTCATTCAATTTTTCTTTGTTTATTACTAAATATGATTCTAGAACTGTTAGGGAGCCAGTGGATTTATAGGATGGAAAACTCTAGAAAAAGTCCATGGTCAAAGAAATGGCAGCTTTCGAAAATAATAAGGCTTGGAATTTCCAACTAGAAGAAATCTCATTGGCAACAAATGGGTGTTTAAGAAGAAGTTGAATGCAAAAGGAAAAGTGGAGAAATACAAAGCTCGGTTAGTAGCAAAAGGTTATTCCCAGGTAGAAGGAATTGACTTTGGTGAGATTTTTTCTGATGTTTCCAATTTAACTTTAATTAGATTTCTTTTATTTGTTACTATAGCTTTTGATTTTGAAATAGAACAAGTGGATGTGAAGATAGTTGTTAGAAAAAAATAAGATCCTAGAGAAATAAAATAGAACAGATGTGGAAATAAAAACACAGAAGATACACAATACAATAGAGACAAAGATATACGTGGTTCACCCAATATGGGATACGTCCACTAGAGAAATTTGCAGGTCCTTCCTTTATTATTATCCAGCAAATGAAGGGATACAACCTACAACACACCCACTATAACTTCATCTTCTTCCTCTCATAGTCTCCTCTCTCATAATACAATATTCACTCTCATCTACAGTCACAATACAATTCCCTCATACATAAAAGAGGGTTTCCTTCTAGGGAAAAAAACCCTAACATAACTTCTACCGTCATATATGTGACCTTATAATGAACGGTTTAAATTGACTACAAAATTACAATATTTAAATTGCATTTAAAAAAAAAATTCCCCCTCATGGCTAGGGAGGGCCAAGAATCCTTTATCCTACAGTTTCTTTGACTCATATATCAAACACTTGCATATGAATTAGGAAGATAATCAGGCTCCATAACTAATAAAAACATTCCTACATGGGGATATGAAAGAAGAAATCTACAAAGGCTTTGTTGTGAAGGGAAAGAAAGAGTTGGTATGCAAGTTGAAAAAGTTCATGTATGGGTTAAAGCAATCACCAGGGATGTGGTATCAAAAATTTGATACTTATATGTTGGGACTTGGCTTCACAAGGACCAAATCATATCATTGTGTGTATTTCAAATTAATCAGTGATCGTCTTATTTATTTGGTCCGTTATGTGGATGATATGTTGTTGATAGGAAATGACAAGGAGATTATCTAGGATGTGAAAACTCAGTTGTCCTCTAAATTTGACATGAAGGATATTGGTGTTGGGAATTTCATTTTGGAATGGAAATTAAAAGAGATCAAGCAAACAGGAAACTCTGGTTAAATCAGAGGAAATATGTTGAGACAATATTACAAAGGTTTAATATGTAGGAATGTAAATAGGTTAGGGTTCCTATTCTTGTAGGTGTAAAGTTGTCTGCAGATCAGTGTCCCAAGACACAAGAAGAGGAAGAGGACATGTCTTGTGTTACATATTCTAGTGTGGTTGGAAATTTGATCTATGCAATGGTATGTAATAGACTAGACATTGCACATGAAGTGGGAGTTTTGAGCAGATATATGTCAAAACCAGGGAAGGAGCATTGGACAACAATAAAAAGGTTTTTCAGGTATTTACGTGGCACTACTAGTTATGGATTTTGTTATCAAGGAAGACCAGGATTGGATAGATTGTTGGACACACATGGGTTTGTTAATGAAAAATGGACTAGATATTTGAATCACAGGAGATCTACAAGTGGGTATGTGTTTAACCTGTTTCGAGGAGCAATCAGTTGGATGAACAAAAGAAAGTTTTTAGTGGCACTCTCAATTACATACACTTAATACATGGAAACCACTCATGCAAGCAAGGAAAAAGTATGGTTACAGAGACTATGTTCAGTGATTGGGTTGGTACAACAATTTGTAAGGGTGGATTGTGACAATCAGAGTTCAATCTTCCTGGTGAAGAAATCGACTTATCGTTCAAAGGAAAAGCATATCGATGTTCAATATCACTTTGTGAGAGACATGGTTGAAGAAAAGAAGGTGTTGTTGATGAAGGTGGACACTTTGAAGAATGTTGTAGATTCATTAACAAAATTTCTCTTGGTGTAGAGGATCCATGGGCATTGTTTCCTTGGATTGTTGACTATGTAACCATGTAACTCGTTGTATGCAAAGAAAACAACAAGTGGGAGAATGTTGGATATGTGTTATATTCTTTGTGTGGGTTGGTGGGGGGGGTCACAGGGGGAAAATATCCCCCACTATACCTCTTTTTATCCTTTTTATTTATTTTTCTTATTTTTCTATCCTAATCTTTGTTATAGTACACTATATACATGCCCTTTCCCACTGCATTGTAACTTTTAAGGGTTAAGAGGTCCATTGTCCCTGTACAATTTCAGTCGACTATCGTTGAACATTCCTTTGAGGTTTGTGCCTCCCAAATCCTTTAGTTGCATAGATCCTCCATCTGTGACAGTCTTTACCTCATATGGCCCTAGCCAATGCATTCTAAACTGTTGGCCCTTGAGCAAGTTTTGAGGATCCTTGGTCATTTTTTACCATTTTGGGACTTCGACAAGTTGTCGAAGGCAGAGCACAAATCAAAGTGGAGATCACGGAATCTCGGTCCCTTTTTAGGGATTTTTGGATTTTGATCTTATGTAATGGGTATGGGGATGTTGTCCCATGGGTTTACCCATGCTTAGCCCTATTTTGTAATGTATAAATAAGTAGCTAGGTGATGTAAGAAGAAGCCAGTGTGCTAAGTGCTAAGTGGTAATTGCTAAGTGAAAGTAGTAACTGTAATTTCTTTATGCATACTATGGGAGGCTTAGAGAGCTAAGTGCAAGTGATTGTAAAAGATTTTGGAAGGCTTTGTGTTGTAACTCAAGGAAGGAGGATCTGGCGAGGTGCGTAGATCTCCTATCCTTTGCGAAGTTGATTTTCAGGCTCTGTGCATGTAGTTGATTGACCGAAGATAATAAAGAAGAGAAGATTTGGTGGACGTAGCCCCAGAGTGGGGGTGAACCACATATATCCCATGTTGTGAATGATTTGTGCTTTTTGGTTGTTCTTTTGTCTATGTGATTCAATGCTTAGTGCGATATTAGATGATAGATGAATCTGATTTGATAGCTTAGTGCTAAATAATGTGAACGAATGTTAGATCTTATCTCTGTTGGTATGCTTAGTGCTTGAATCTATTGTATATGTGTGAATGTTGTGCTGATATGTTGTTAGGGTTTAACTGCGTTGTAAACTAAGACTGAATATTGATGAATCGTAATTGCTAATTTCTCTGTTAAGGTGTTACAATCACAGATCTGTGTCCTAGCTAAGGTTGAAGACATCTGAGTCCTACAACCACCCCTACCTCTACCTCGGGTGATACTTCATATGCTTCGCAAGTGTTGTTGAAAGGGCTGGTAGTTAGGTTTTTTTTGGTGCATTGTTGTATCATTGAACCCCGGGTCTACCCCTGTGCCAACAAATGGTTCTATTGTCGGGACCTGAAACTGTGATTGTTGGGAAATAAGGAAGAAGAAACTTTGTGCGAAGATCTGACCTGAAATTGTGAAAGCTCTGTGCGTAGATATATTGCCCTAGTGCGTAGTACTCTACTTGGATTGTGATGCTCTATGCTAAGAAGAGAAGTCTGATCTGAATAAAAGAGGTAAGATCTTGAAGCTTTGTGCTCTGAGAAAGGTAAGAATAGTGAAAAGTTTTAGATCTGGAAGATTTTGTGCTCTGTTGAAAGTAAGATAAGTGGAAATTTCTGTTTCAAGAATATGGATCTAGGTATGTTTGATAAATTTTGTCCTAGCCTGAAACTAGGGCACAGCTAGAAGAAAGAATATTTGATATGACTAGATCTTATAATAATATTGAAAGATATGTTATTCCTATGCATAGAAAAAATGTTTGGACTAACAAATGGATGTAGGATCCTAGAAATAATTTTTTGCAAGTTAGCTACCATGATCCTAGTGTGAAGTACAGGAAAGGATGGGGATCATTTATGAGAAATAGAGGATTAACTCTTTGTTACAATTGCAGAAGATCGAGACATCTTGCCAAGGAATTCCCTGGTAGAAGACCCAGTTGTCTTTGTTGTAAAGATATGGATCACGAAGTTCTGAATTTCCCTAGAATGATTTCTAAGGTTGAAAGAATGAATATGAGAAAATAAAACCCTGAAGGATGTAAAGAAACTAAGATCATGGAAGAACCCCAAAAAGAATCAGAAAATGTACTATTGCAAATGAAAGAAACCCTGAATGATCACAGAATCATCAACTTACCAGAGATCTTCAAAGAAAAAGAATGCATCGAAACAAGAATAGGAGACTTTGACATTGACTGTGTCCTGGATGAGGAAACACGGGTGAATATCATGACAAAAAGAACTTGGGAAATTTTAGGAAAGTCTTCTATGATTCCTTCATTGGAAGGAATAGGATTATTTAGAGGAAAGTTGATAACCCTATGTGAAAGACTTACCCAGATATCTATGAGTGCTCATGGAACCTTGACAGAAGAAGATTTTGAGGTTGTTAAATTTATTGAGAAAAACTCCCCATTTGCTATGTTACTAGGAAAACCTTGGATCGAAAAGGATCAAGACGGAAGAAAAGAAGAGGAAGTCTTAGAGCAAAAGAAGCAAGAATTAAAAGATTTCATAACTAGGAGGATCGCACATTTGATTGAAGAACAGGAAAATAGGTCAAAGTTATTCAGGACCAAAAACTTGGATGTTGAAGTTGAAAGGACACACAAGGACTTGAGACACCTATATGTACAGGAAAGTAGAGCACCTACACCAAACATAGAAGAATTTTTTCTCTTGAACCCTAGTAAAGACCATCAACAGTGCGAAGTTACTATGCCTAGAGAAGATCAGAATCAGAATGGAAAGAGGAATATCGAGACGAAGATCACCAAGAAGAAGGCTAGAAATCTCAATACGAAGAAAGAAAAGATAGAAAAGTTACAGAAAGTTCCAGAAGGAACTGCGCAGAAGGAAGGATTTCATAATTTGAACTTTGTCGGGATACCAGTACAACACAGCATGGCACTTCACCATGGTGAGGAAATATGATCGTTGGAGGCATTATAACCATTATCCCAATGACCTGAACGATTAGTACAACAGTTATGACCTGAAATCTCATCATCAGACCATTGGGACCACGTCGTAACATACATAACTTCATTAATGAAGGATTCTCACCCGTTGGAAAGATTTGTTACCTAGTTGTCTACTTATTCCATCGAGCCTTATTGTTATCCACATTTTTGGTTATCGAGATGATATTATGATCATGTCATGATAATGGAAGATCAAAATCTTCATTAAGAACATTTTCCTGAAGAAGGTTACACTTGTCATTTTCTCAAAATCATATTTTAAAGATAGTTCGCAGGCTGCATATACACTCTCCTGCGAGAATCCTTCATTCCCGCAGGCTGCATTCAGCTCGACTGTGAACTTCTCGCACTGTGATAATGGTTAGAGTGCGAACATGTTTCTAAAGGAGGAAAATGGATAAGTTCTCGATCCTTCTAGAAGGAATCTTCTAGAAGGGTGAGTTGGCTTTCGAATGGTTGGCAAAATACTGACTTTCCAGATATCTTGGGATCATTCCCTATCCAAGTAACTAATCAAAATTCTCCTATATATTGAGGGGGTTGCTCATGGAAAAGGTTAGAAGCAAATTAGCAAGAGATTGATTGTATAACTTGTGCAAGACTGTATGGAGGATTGAAGCTACAGCAGCAAGAGACAACAGCAAGGTCATCATATGTAGTTGAACTTCTTCATGAATGAGCAAGTGTGTGTGTGTCAGAGCTAGGAGACATTGAAAGGAGACCTATGACATCAAGGCTCAGGTTGTAAGTTTACCTTTCTATTAATGCAATACAGTAATATGTCCCTTTCCCATAATGATGATGTCATCTTATTACATGATTCCTTGATCACATGTATAGACTAGGTATTGAATATATTAATCTGCATTTGTTGTGATTGGTTTGTGCTGTTGTGATTGGAATGACGCAAGAGCATCAGAGCAAATCTTGGAACAACAGAGATATAAGGAGAGCGTTCATAAGGTATGTCCACCATCCATTTCTCTTAGTTCATTCAATAATCTAGATCTAGGGAAACAGTAGTATTCTGTCACGTTTTGTTCCAGATCCAGGTGGATCTGGGGAGATTGGTCTGTGTCCGCACTCACGAATTTATCCTGAAACACTTACATCGAGAACACTTTTTCCACTTGTGATTATATGATCTCATAGATTAGTTGATTTCGCGCAATGATCATCGAGCTATCGCAATCAATCCCGTCACATTGAGTAGTTGTTCTTCAACCCGAGATAGTTAGACACGAGTGTGTATGTCCGAAGAACTTAGTGTAGTCGAAGAGTCTGTGAAGGAGATACTCATCGACCTCATGACTGAAAAGGTAATGTATGTGGGCGTACAAGATTCATCAACGAGAGGAGTGCAAGCCTCCTCGTCGACTACTCGCGGAAAGAACCAAGCATAGAGATGACTTGGCAAATGTGAAGTTATTACCGTCCATCCTACCTAAGTACATCCCATCCCTGGTTGGTGTAGTGAGTCGCAAAAGTGTCTTGAGGGACTTTGACTACACCATCATCATTGCGTATCTCTCGAAGGGGATACACGCAGTCAAACCACAGCTAGAGAGGATTCCAACCTTGAAGATTAGTGACTATAAACTAGGAGACCATAAGATATATGGCATGCTTGCACCTCACAAATATCTGACCAAGATGAAGGGAAAGAAGATGAAGATCATCCCTTAGCCGTGGACCATGAACATTGCGCAGTCCACCCTTTTGAATGTAATGAAGATTCCACATTTTGGAAGGCACCAGGAGGTTAACGCCTACGTTAATATCCTACTATCATGCTTCCATGGTGGCTATATGTGGTTGGACAAACGTATCACTTTCGATCCGGTGTTGATCCATAAGATCATCGAACTGAGCATGCAGGGACCAGACCCACAAGACTTCTACCCAAGAAAATCTATAGACCGCACCTTGGCACAGACGATTAAAGAAACATACGGTGATGTTGAGAAAGGGATGTGAGGCTACAAGGTAGCCTCCATCCAGAATGGTGCAATGCGCCTATCATGCCAATTAATTGCAATAAATCTAGTAAGAAAGAACAAACCCACGCAGGTTACATGGTTTGTCATTGACCTCATTGGGAAATGCATGGAAGGCCTATAGATGAACTGGGTGAAGTACCTAGTTAACCAGCTCAAACTAGATTGTCGTGAAGCTCAGGATTAGGGCTATGAGTTTCACTTTAGATAGCTCCTGATCCTCATCATGTTTACTTCTTGGGAGATGCCAGAAGGTGCGACCTTCCCTGAGATCGATCCATTCAAACCACTCACTGTGAAGTTCACCAAGCTCTGGTATTAGAGCGATATGGGAAAGCAATGGCAGTCAAACACAGTATTTTATACCTATTACCTGCAGCTTAGGAGGGCTATTGATTCCTTCCCTCGTATGATGTCACTGGACAGGTTCAGGCCTTTTATGAAGTTCCACGCAAATAGGAATTTTATTTATATTACTGTGTGCACCGATGAAATCAAAGAAGAACTTCAGTACTACTACAAGCTCACTACAGAGGACCTGGAAGAAATCATTAAAGACTAGCCTATAAAACTCCTTATCCCTATTGACCCCATAAAGCTATCTGACCCAGACCTCATTGGAAACCCGATGGTTACTCGCGAAGATTATGATGCCCCAAGCAGCAGCAGGAAGAAAAATAAGCAAGATGTACAGGAAGTAAATAGCTCATCAGAAGAGACTGCATCTGATTCACCTAGCGGAGGAGATGATGACAAAGTGAACAAAGAGGGAAAAGAACAAGAAGAAGATAAGCAAGGTGAAGTCACACTGCCACAAAACCTCCCTGATGACACCGATCCATCTAAGAAAAGGAAGGTCTCTCCTACAAAACCTTCATTGCAGAAGAAGTCCAAATCCAATAAGCCAAAGATGCAGAGTGTATTCACGGTCGATGACTTCAACTTCATTATTTCAGTTGTATGATATGCCTCAGAAGATATTTTTCATAGAAATGAAGCAAAACAAGAAGCCATGTACGATAGAATTGAAGCAGAACTAAGAGGCATACAACAATCCCTTTATTTGAGCCGCACAGTATCCACTGTGCCCCCACCCTCAGGAGAACCAGAGTTGGGACATGAGCCTGCTCAACTCCACAGACTAGTTGATGTGACTGAAGCCCGCCTTCATCGAGCAAAAGCTGAGAAATACTAGGCCACAGTGGCCCTGAAACAATTACATGAGGAAGTTATAGAGAAACGCAGGATTGCGCAACAGGAGAAGGATGCCCTTGAAGTGAAGTTCGAAGAAGAGAGAGTGCAGATCCAGTAGGAGAAAGAAAATTTGCTCATAGAGTAGGTCGGAGTAAAAGAAGTAGTCAACAGAGAACTTCACTCTGTGATGGGCTTGGAGTAGAAGGAGGAAGAACCAGTAGAACACCAAGTAGTGCAGCTCATAGAAATCATTCGGCAGCTTCAGCAGAGAATCACAGATCTGGAGCTAAGAATAGTGCCTAGTACTCTGCAGGATGTGTGAGATCAAAGAGAAGTGACTGCTCGAGGCACAGTTGAAATAATCAAGGGCCTTGCCATGGAATGTAAACAACTGAGTGATCACAGTGCCAAACTTATGAGAAACTCATTGAGAATCCTGCATTGAAGGCACTGGAGTCACAGCTCTAGGAAGCAAAGCAGCAAGCAGAAACATTACAGGCACAGTTGAAGCCCCTGTCAGCAATTGAGAGGATGAAGCGATCCCAAGAACATTGCACTACCCAGTAGTAGGTCCACACCATTTAGAGAAAAGTCATGGAAGTAACTCA
>JASDQU010587918.1:0-20800 GCA_032191745.1 Picea mariana | reverse complement strand
CTTGTGTAATGCTCCCTCCACCTTCCAAAGCCTCATGAATCATGTCTTCCGTCCCTTTCTCCATTATTTTGTCTTAGTTTTCTTTGATGATATCCTCATCTATAGCAAAACCTGGACCGACCATCTTACTCATGTGGATCAAGTTCTTCATCTCCTCTCCTAGCACCAAATTTTCCTAAAACAGTCTAAATGTGCTTTTGGTGCCTCAGAAGTAGAATACTTAGGTCATCTGGTTGGAAAGGATGGCATCAGGGTGGATCCAAAAAAGATTGAAGCTATGCAATATTGGTCGCACCTAAAGACTCTCAAAATCTTGCATGGATTTTTGGGCTTAACGGGGTATTATCGCAAGTTTGTTAATAACTATGGAAAGATTGCAACACCTCTCATTTCTCTCCTCAAAAAGAACTCTTTCACTTGGACTCCAGCCACTGCTCAAGCTTTTCAAACCTTGAAGACGGCCATGTGCACCACTCTAATTCTGGCCCTTCCTAATTTCACAAAGACCTTTGTGTTGGAATGTGATGCCTCAGGGAAAGGAATTGACACTTTCCTTATGCAAGAGGGTCAACCTTTGGCCTTCACCAGCAAGTAACTATCTGAAAGGAATCTGGGCAAACCCATTTATGAAAAGGAAATGTTGGCTATTCTACATGCCATTGAGCTATGGCGCCCTTATCTCTTGGGGAAACACTTCCAAATCAAGACAGACCATCAAAGCCTCAAGTACTTTCTGGAACAACGCATTTCCTCCCAGGAGAAATAAAAATGGGTGACTAAGCTCTTTGTTTATGATTATGAGATCATTTACAAGAAGGGAAAAGACAATGCAGTGGTAGATTCATTGTCCTGGAAATATGAAGAAGAAGGATCCATTTTTTCTCTTTCCTTCATTGTACCCGATTGGCTCCAAGCTATGCAACAGGAATGGCTTTAAGACCCCAAAAGTTCGCATCTGATCCAGCAATTGCAGAGCAAGGCTCTGGCTCCCCCAGGGTACTCTTGGCTACAGGATGAGCTTCAATACAAAGGCCTTTTGTATTTAAGTAAACAATCAAAGATTAAATCCATGGTACTTTCTGAGCTTCATGCTACACCCACAGCGGGGCACTCAGGGTTCACCAAAACATATGATAGAGTCAAACGTTCTTTTTTCTGGGATGGTATGAAATAGGACATCCATAATTTTGTAGATGAATGTGAGGTGTGTCAATGCAATAAGGGAGAAATAGTCAAATCTCTGGGCACACTATAACCGCTTCCGATTCCATCGACTATTTGGAAGGATATCTCTATGGACTTTATTACCGGCTTACCCAAATCAGGGAATAAATCAGTCATAATGGTGGTTGTGGATCTCCTTTCCAAGTATTCTCATTTCTGCACTCTTCAACACCCATTTACTGCATCCATGGTGGCTCAACTTTCCATGGACCAGGTCTTCAAGCTTCAGGGCATGCCGCACTCTATTGTTTCTGATCATGACCCAAATTTCATAAGCAATTTTTGGCAAGAACTATTTAAGCTCCAGGGCACCCAATTGCATCTCAGCATAACTTATCATCCCCAGACTGATGGTCAAACGGAATTTGTCAACAAGTGTTTGGAAACATATCTGAGGTGTTTTGCTTCTGAAAAACAACATCAGTGGGTTCAATGTCTACCCCTAGCTGAATGGTGGTACAACACTTCCTACCATACAGCTACTCGCATGACTCCTTTTGAAGCAGTATATGGACAGAAGCCACCTTCAGTTCTCTCATACTTACCGGGTAACTCGAAGGTCCAGGCGATTGACCAAACACTTATAGTTCGAGAGGATATTCTTCGTACCCTTAAAGAGAACTTGGTCATGGCACAAAATCGCATGAAGCAACAAGCAGATCAAGGTTGCTCTAAACGTCAATTTGCAGAAGGGGATCAGGTGTTTCTGCAACTGCAACCATACAAGCAAACTTCCCTCAAGGCCGAGCATTGTCAGAAGATAGCACCCAAATTTTATGGTCCTTATACAGTTCTCAAACATGTTGGACAAGTTGCATATCAATTAGCTCTGCCCAGTCAGTCGAAGCTACATCTAGTTTTCCATGTTTCATGCTTAAAGAAGGTGATTGGAACTTGGTGCCAAATTCAACCCAACCTTCCTGAGTTAGCTAAAGAAGGATCCATTTGGCTACAGCCAGAAGCAGTTTTGGACCAGCGTGAGAGTCACCTACATCAGCAAACCATCAAGGAAGTGCTAGTCCAGTGGAAAGATATGAATTCAACAGACGCCACTTGGGAACCAGCTACCATTCTACAGTAGTTTCCTCATCTCAATCCTTGAGGACAAGGTTGTTTTTAAGGGGGTGGACATGTTAGGGTCCTAACCCACACATAGGTAGATTAATATATTCGGATGTAATAAAGGTAAATATTAATAAGGCCTTTCAATAAAATAGAATAAGGCGGATGTAAGAAGACCTAATAGAAACTTCCGCTTCTAGAAGGATCTTCCTCTAGATGTTTCTCTTGATAGACATTTTGTATAAATAAGGGTCAAGGGTAGGAAAACCCTAGCTTGGATATTATTGTAACAAAGCACTGCTCGATTGGAGGTTTTCCCCTCGAATAGGCCTATGAACATTGCTTTATGAATCAAAGTGCTATTTCTATTGTTGTTCTTATATCATTTATGCTAGATATTTTACTATTATTCTGCCATTTCTAGCATTTTATTTCTATTCTGCATATTTTATATATCTGGTATCTTGCACGATAGGTGCAGAACTCAAAACTTATTTGATTTTTAGGCTAAAAATAGGCAATTTGTTCCATGAGGATTTAACTAATGATGATTAAATGGTGTATTTGTAGTTTTCATCTATAGCTAGCCATGATTGAGTGGAAAGAGTGTGAGAATGAGTTCTATGACATCGTCTCTCTTGAAGGCCCTCAAGCAAGGGTCTGTTTACACAATTGTGGCTTTCTCAAGTATTTCAAGCTTCAGAACATGAGAAAAGAGGTGTTGTTGCTTGAGTACTTGATTGGTCTATGGGATGACATTGAGGAAGAATTTCGAATAGGGCTGCATATGATTGAAATTGATATGGAGGATGTATATTTTTTTATGGGGCTCTCGAGGGGAGGGGCACCTATACTGTTTCTCAACACCGGGATATTGTGAGACCGATCGAGGCATACATTGCTGAGTATTTCATACAAGGGTCACAATTGGTGGGAAGAAAGATCGTGATAAGGGATGTGAGAGATTTATCTCTTCGATATTTCCTATTCTCCATCACCAATTTGGTGGGGAGAACTAGCACTCATATTTCTTAAAAATCCCAAATCTCTTACACCATATAGTGTTTGGAACCAATATTGTTTAACTGGAGTGCGGGGTTCCTGAGGAATGTCAAAGAGAAAATATCCAAATGCAGGACTGGAAGGAAAAAATAGTTCAGATAAGATTATTTCTTGGCTTCATTTTTCTTAGAGTAGATTCCCCTGATTCAGCAACTTATTCAGCCATGGGTTGCGATGATAGCACATCTCATGACCCAACCTCGTATGGATAGGTGGACCAGTCTTTCCCCCAAGTTGGGGAATGATCCCTCTACTTTCAGATTCACTGCCAAATTCTTTGGATGGTGGAGGAGGTAGTTAGTGGTGATTGAGGACTTCCCTATTTTGGGGTAGATTTCAAAGGCAGTGTTGACTTGGTACTTCCCAAGGGCATACATTGGGATGCATCAGGTACAAAAGAAAACATAACCTTGTAACATATTTGTGTTTCATTTTTTATTTGTTTTTTATATGTTTTTGGTTGTACAATGAGGGATTTAAACTATTTTGTTTTCATCATGCAGAAAGAGGTGTGTCATGTCCGACAAATATGTCGAAATTGGGGCATCGCGGAGATGCACAGTCGGTAGTCGATCATGGCATCGTAGCGGGAGGGATTTAATAGGTGGAGAGGAACCTCCAGGGTTTGACGATGGGTGTCCCACCGCTAAAGATGTGAGATATGCCTCTACACTTGTAGCAACATACAACTGTGGTTTCTGAAACCCTCAGTCATTTGTTTCAATGCGTGATGTGAGAAGTAGTATGCTATGTAGAGAAGAACGTGATATAGGAGGATGATTAGATTCCTTAGTCATTTTGTAGTCCTTATGATGATACTATGGGCATGAAAGCCCAATTTTTTGCTCTTTATGTACTTTTGTATGATGTACTTTCAAAAAAAAATTTCTATTACGCATATATATATATACAAGTTTTGAGGTGCCTACATGTGTTGTATTTTTTGTTTTATCTGATTTTTTTGTACATATGATTTATGTTTCAAATGTTTATCTACGCTCCATATACTAATCCAACATGTAATTTGCTAGAGAATCTATGATCATGTTGAGTTCTCTCAGTATGTGTATATACTCAAGAAATTCAAAATCTCCTTCGAGATGATGAACCCTCAGATGGAGACTTAGTAAATTTGAGTTGTGAATGGCATACTCACGACTTAGTTGATGGAGCACGAGTTGGGAGTTGAGGTTGATAATCAATTGAGATATACCTAGAGATCATTCTTTGGTTAATATTTTGATGAGGACATGATACTCTGCAACGTTATTGGTTGCATATCTGAAGCAAATCCCTCTTGAACTCACTAACTCGCTAGAGTGGTAGATGACCCAAGCCACATAAGTGATGTTCTTGGTATGTCAACTAGCGTTATCCGCAACCCCAAAAAATATGGGAAAGGATGATGTCATATACGCATTTAATCACAAAGCGAAGTATAAGCAGCTGAGAACAAACTCCTGCATGGAAAAGAAATGACACACCAAGTCAAAAGTATATAGTACACTAATTTACAAAGCACACATGCGATATATTCTATGCATAGTACTTCTTGAGGTAAATCCTATTTCAGGGCTCACAGAGAGATATCCCATTATATTCTACTAGCTCGTAGGCACCTATATGTAACACATGATTTATGATGTATGGCTCATGCCACATGGGTTATGACTTCTCTGCCCCCAATTTTTCATGATCTTGATCATAGACTAAGACTAGATCTCATTCTACAAAAATGTGAGGCTAGATGGACTTATCATATTGATTTTTCATGCATTTTTGATACATCTTGTTGATGAGAACAACATCACGATGTGTTTCATCCAACTTGGTTAGATATAAGAATCAATCCTCTTTAGCAGAAGTGTGGGGTAATAGTTCTATGACAAGTTTCAATGAAGGAATATAAAATTCAATTGGTAATATTGCTTCTATATTGTATACAACCTGGAAGGGTGTAAATATAGTTGTGATTTTAACTAACATTCAATATGCCCAGAGTGTGAAGAAGAGATGCAAGTGAAAAGAGGTTTTGTTCACTCCCACCATGCATTGAAGCATGGTCTTCAACACTTTTTTTATAGCTTCAACTTATCCATTTTCCTGGGGATAGTAGGGGGATGAGTTTTCATGGTGAAAACTGAGCTTAGTGCACAATTCATCCATCATCTGGTAATAGAAATGTGATCCATTATTAGTTATAATAGCTTGTGGCACACTGAATCGAGCAATGATGTGGTTAAACACAAAGAGTCTTGCAGTGTGGCCATAATTAAGGAATGTAGGCATATCCTCAGCCCATTTAGTGAAGTAATCGACGTAAATGATAATATAACTGTGCCCCCTGGCTGAAGTAGGCTTACATTGCATAAAATCGATGCCCCATTTTGTAAAGGGGTCGATGTCGACAATGGGATGAAGTGGAGATAGGTGGGTAAGTGCTTTCTTCTTAAAGATATGACATGGTGGGAATTTTTTATTTCCTTGATGCAATATTTGAATATGGAAGGCCAATAATAACTGGTACGTAGAATGTTTTGGGCTATAGCCATCCTAGAAAGATGATCGCCACAGGATACAAGGTGGCAGTAATTTAAATCTTGTTCAGCCTCGTTGTGGGTTAAGAAACTTTAGAGGAAAGTATCAATGCCACGATGGTACAAGGTGTTGTCGATGATAAGGTAGTGTTTTGAGTGGTGTCTGATGCGACGTCATTCATCACATCAGATGTTAGGATGAAAGAATTGGGTTTAGAGATATAGAAGAATATCTCCATACCAAGGATCGGACGTACTAATAAGGAATAGGGATTCATCAGGAAGAGAATCGCTGGTATTAGTACCCTCATCAGTAGGGGGAATATCATAGATTAATTCCACAAAACCAATTATTTCTTAGCTTTTGATTTGGCAAACTCGAGATCAAATTCTTGGAGAATGACAATCCATTTGGAATATTTTTCCCCAAGTGCTTGACAAGTAAATATGTGGTACATGGGGTTTGACTCTGCGATGGTCGTGGTAGTGTGTAACAGAATGTAATGGTGAAATATGTGGACTTCAAGAACTGCTACCAAAGCCAACTTTTCGACATGTGAATACTGGAGTTCAGGACCAAATAAACTTTTACTCATATAGTAAATCACATGTTCGGTGTCATCCTCATCCTCTTGTACTAGCACCATAGAAATAGTGGAAGTAGCGACATCCAAATAAAGGATATAATCTTTCGCATAATTCGGTGGATTCAAAAGAGGGGTGTTCATTAAGGCACACTTAAGAGCATAAAATGAGCACTGAGTGGTTGCATCTCAAATGAAAGAAGCATCTTTCTATAGCAATCTCATGAATCATTTAGTGATTTCGGCATAATTAAAAATGAAGCAGCGAAGAAAGTTTTCCTTCCCTTGCAAATTTTGCAGCTGGGTGAGCTTGTTGGGAGGAGGTAAAGTTATAATGGCTTTGAATTTTAAGGGATCCACCCTAATCCCATATTTGGATACTACGAATCTAAGGAGTTGCCCTGATTCAAAAATAAAGATGCATTTATGGGGGTTTAAACATATGTTGTAAAACCGACATGAAATAAAAATGGATCATAGGTTACCAATGCGGTCTCCTCGACGAGATGAGTGAGCAGGTAGGTCATCAAGGTAGGGTTCAACAATATATTTGATTTCATGGAATACATACGACATGTCCCACTGAAAAGTGGCTCCAACGTTTTTAAAGCCAAAAGGTAATTTACGATAAGCAAAAGTCCTCCAAGGGAAGACGAAGGTTGTTTTCTGTTGATCAACTGGTAAAATGTTGATCTGTTTATATCCAAAAAATCCATCCATAAAAGAGAAAATTACACTTCCGACACAATTATCGATAATTTATTCGATAAAGGGTGTAGGGTAATTTTCCTTGGGACAAGATTTAATAAGATCCTGGTAATTGACACAAACACGAATGTTCCCTTGTTTCTTGGTGATCGGGATGATATTGAAAACACATTCGGTCAAAGGGATAGGATAAATAAAACTATATTTCAAAAATTTTCTACTTCTTCCTTGATTGTCATGGTGTTCTTAGGATGAACCGGGCAAAGTTTTTGTCTCGCAGTTTTAACTCTTGGGTAAGTTTTTATTTCATTCACAATGATCGATGGATCAATCCCTAGCATCTATTCATAACTGTAGGAAAAGGCATTGCAAAATTATTTAAATAAGGAAGTATAAGTTTCAACATCTTCAACTGAACAATTGGTGCCTAGTTGTATGTTTTCCACAATACCTTCTTTAATAGATATGTCGATCGTAATCGTGGAAGATATTCTTCCCAAATTCCCCTCGGATATGGTATCCTAAGTGAGCATTGGAGATTGGGGAGAGTCGAAGATATCACATGGAAATATAGATGAAAAATCTCTCTCTATGTCATCCAAACTGGGAATAAAGGACGAACAATGGTGGTTGTCATCCCATGGTGCCTCCTTGATACTAAGCATTTCCATAATATATTCATCTGATGGAAAAATATGTAGGATGTAATAAAAAATAGAGGATAGGGAATCTAACTAGGATGGTGATGAATAAGTCGTAGATGCCAACATATGTTGTTCATCCGGTGAAGGAGAGGAAGACTGGATGGCGTTGTATTCAACCTCTACAAGACTAAGTGACATGGTGTCACCTATTGCATCAAATTCTAAGGGACTAGGCACGATGCATGGATCAAATGATTCCAAGGATTGATGTGCCATAGTCGAAATCATGTTGATCATTGCAATGTGTTGCATAGTCGGGGGAAGAGGTGTAGGGAAGGTACCCATGATAGAAGATTCTTTCAAGAGACCAAACCCAATACTTTCATAAGTGATTTTGGAATCTCCAAGAAAAGGAATGTTGTTGGTTTTTTGAGCGCGAGCGTCATGGGTAAAATAATTTAACTGATCGATGGTCACAATTTTACCTTGATGAGGGAATTGGACACATTGAAAAACCAATGAAGGGATGAAAGTCATAGGATACAACCAAATTCTTCCTAGCAACAAGTTATAATCAAGGGGAGCGTTGACTACTTCAACATCTACTGAAACAATTTTTCCTCTCACATGAATGACTAAGGATTGTAATAATCCATGAGGTTGGAAACCTCTTCCATAAAATGCTCTTAACATTGTGGTATATTGATTGATATAAAGTTATTTAAGGCATTTCTAGCAGGCCAAAGACATGACACATGTGGATGCCCCCTCATACAAAATTGTGTGATGAATATGTTGATTCTGGACAACAACATCGATATGGAAAGCAAGGTTGTGAGAGAGTCATGATTTATTATTATCCAAGTTAAACATAATTGTTGGGACTCGGAAATGTTGTATTTCCATCCACCTTTCCCTTCATCACTCTTCACATTTCATCGCCCCATTAACCTTTCATGATACCATTTTCATAACTAAATATGGGTTTAACCTTATTATTTTCCAAATCATTTATTTTAGTATTAAAAGGGAATTTGTGATTAAATATTAGAGAATTGACATGTTTTCATATATATCTCAAAAATGTGTGAACTTTATCATGTGTAGGAATATGTGAAGGATTAATTCAAAAAGACTTCTCGAATACTTCCTCCACCATTTCAAGATTTGAGGAGATAATTCAAGCCTATTCCAAGGAGAAGATCATGGAGATTTGGTTGTCATATCTTATCCAAGATATATGAGAGATATGTGTGATAATTTGAAGGGATAATATTTTGTAATAATGGGAAATTGTTTGAGAGAAAAGTGGATCTGTAATTATGAGATGTTTATCTCCTTTTCAAAGCTCTCATGTATAAAAGAGAGTGCCCTCTCTTCATGAGAGGGGAGAGAATCATTATTATGTAGATTAAGGGGAGAATTATTATGATAGGTTCTTGAGGAGAATTGTTATGATGTAGATTGAAGAGAATTGTTATGATGTAGATTTGATTAACAAAGAGACTCCTTTTGTAAACCTACTTGTTGAAGATTAATGAAAGTATGAGTTCAGTGATCTTGTATCTCTTAAAAGTTAGCATCTGGTGATCTAAAGCTTCCATGTTGGCATCAGAAAGAGCCACTGATCCAGCTTGGTAAGCTTATTGTAAATTGTTAGTGTAGATTTTCATTTCATGTATTTGTTATTTTGATTTCATGTTATTTTGTTTGATTTCACTATTTGAATTTGTCGCAAACTGTGGTAATGCACGAATAGCTGGATCTCCATATTTCACCATACATAAGCTTTAATGGAGCATCCCACTTGTTAGTTTAGTTTCTCCAGGATATAGAATCAAAATTAATTTTTTCTTTTCACGAGCCATCAATGAACATGTCCATCACATGAGCAAGAGATTTTTCTTGTTTATGATTTTTGCTTGTTTATGAGTTTTTCTTTCCAACTTTCAAATTGTGTGAAGATTGTCATTTTTAAAAGTGTGTTGGTTTATAAATGGTGTTCTTATCTAAGCTATACTAAACAGAGATAGGAACATATCTGTTATCGGCACATATAGTGCATCAACTCTATTGATTATGAATCTTGGTTGATAATTTATGTTTGGTAATATATTATGCATATAATTGCACCAACATTTTGGCATCGCTGCTGAGGAGTTGTAAACGGTAATAGGTAGAATTTCAATTAGATTGCTTTAATGATTTTGGATTGGTTTTATGGACAACCTAAGGGAGGAGAGAAGACGGTAAGACAAGAGGTAAGAACCTGCGCATCCACTTTAGTGGGGTTGCTCCAAAGTTAGGTTGTCCTCTCCCTTTTATGCAGAAGTGTGTTTCTCCTTATTTTATGCAAAAGTGTGTTTTTATTTATGCAAATTTAGTTTTTATTTATGATGAGATAACTTGTGTGAACCGATAACCTGGTGACAACAAGGTCCCAGTAACGCAAGGAGTTCAAGTTTGGTGTGTTTCATTTTTAAAAATAATTTTAATTTCTTAGTTTTAAAATTCAAATCTTTGATGATAAATCAATCTTCTTTTTCGATATGGTTTAACTATGAGTGTAAGCTTGAAACAACTCACTCAGATCCTTGCAAAGGTCGAGATATCCTCTTCTCACAAAGAGGAGATCTTGACAGCAGTCAAGGGCTTAATTACTCCTCCAACAACAAACAGTGAATCAACATATGAAGAAGTCTGCATATTCAATGAAGAACAATTAGGCGAGCAGGAGGTCGAGGAGGACAAGGCGGAGCTGCAGCATGATCTGAGGGGTGAAAATTGTGCCTATAAAATCCTTATCGAACGATGGTTTCAAGCGAGTACGAGGTTATATCCGTTTAGTTTTTCTTTTTATTTTGTTGATTTACAATTTCAACAGTTAATTTCGCACGATTGTATATATTTTCGATTATCATTTGTGAAATTCATAGTGAACATATTCTTATTACTGTTGTGCTTATGGTTACATTGGCTATTTGATTACACGTAACTAATCTCTAGATTTTAATTAGAGTAGAATAGGTAGGATGTTATTTTCAGTTTTTTCTTTAGCGTTGAATAAGTATGCTCTACTCCGCGCTTCATGCGATCGCGAGGATCAAAAAGTGTAAGATATCTTTAACTTTTTCAGGAATGAATAAATTAATGTTTTGCAAACATGCCTAATCAGTTTCATCTTTAATTTGCAAATAGTTTATTTCCATTTGCTCATAAATTTATTTTCTTTAATTTTGTGTGAATTTGAATTGTTTTTATTTTTATTTTTATTTTTCTTTAAAAATTTCTAATACAATAATAATAAAAAATAAAAAATACAAAACACCAAATGATTTAAGTTAAATTAGGATTCTTCTTTTTTAGGAATAAAAATAAAAAATTAATTTTTAATAAAAAATTAAAATTAAAAATAAAAAATAAAAATAAAAATAAAAATTTATCTTTTGTTTTGATTTTATGGCTTTGTGCTTTAACATAGGAATAAAAACATTTAAATCTATATACATATATGTAAACCAAAAAAAAATAAAAAATCTATTAAACAGTCTTCTAATTTTATGCAAGCAAAACCAAAATCTTTACAAGAATAAATATATACAAAGCCATACAATCAATGCCATGTGTCTTGTTCTTTGAAGAGCTTGATTCTATAGCTACACAGCGAGGGAGTAGTGTCGGGCGATGCAGGTGGTGCTGCTGACAGAGTTCTCAATTCTCATCCAATTGTTAGCAGTGATGGATGGGATGAAAGCCAAGAAAACTGTTTTCATTAAAGCTATGGATGAGGATGATAGTGAGGAGGTATTTGAAATAAAATATGTTGCTCCCTTTGAGGAGTCCATGAAATATTCCCGAAGGAGTATCAGTGAGATATCCGAAAATATAAAGCATTTGCATAGACGATGCAATAGTCTCAAGGTTTTGGTTTTGAATTTCGATTTGCAGACATGCCAGCTACTACAGCGGGGGCTGGGGCTTCAAATACATTTACTTCAGAAGACACTTATAAATCTTTTGATCATATCTTCCATGTTCATTCTGTCCTCTACGACAGAAGAGGAATTTTATCCTTCCCTTGGAGTGGAGGTCAGAGGAGCTTCCCTGTCCTTCGTTCCTACAATAGCTGCATCGCTCTCTGTCGGTATCATTGTGTATATTGCTTGCCTACTTGCCTACATTTTCTAATGGACGCGCACGGGATGAGGGGCACACGATTCAAAGGATGAAGGTGGATCTGGATGGGATGAAGGTACATGATTCATCGACCTTGATGGAATGACTACGCAGGTAAGTACACGTCGAGAGGGATCGACGAGGTAAGCAGATCCTAGCATACCCCTGAAATCCAATTTTTGATTCATGATTATCTCCTCACATCCATTTATATCCAACCCAATACAAAGATTTTCTTCTGTGGGAGGCTGCAAACTCTGTTTATATCATATCGGCCCACGTTTATAGTTCCAAGACAACATATTTAGATGAGATAATTATAATGGTTGGCATTTACATTTATCTGGCAGTTTTTGGCAATCAATGAAGATTTATTTTGGCAGTATTATATCAGCCTTCATGCCTTATATCTAAAATTAGGGTTGTGGGACCCCCAAAAATTGGAAGCCATATTCTACCCGTAGTGTGTTTCTGACAAAACGTGTTGTTGCGGATAAGTTTTGTTGTGATCGACCTCCAAAATGGTCGGAAGTAGAAGAAGCCACCAGTTAACGATGAAGGTATGGATATCTATGTTTCTGGTTACATTTACGTATTTTCTGTGTTTTGAGCACTATAGTGTCACCTATGGTTTATAAGACAATTAGGGTGGTGAACAAATGTGCATTTCTTGTGTGGCCTGCGACTATGGGGTCAATTGATCTTCCTCCTCCTCAGATCAGAAAAGTGAAGGCATATCCATTCTGGTCGAGATCCATTTGGGGAAGGACTGGTTGCGTCTTCAATTCCCAAGGGATCGAAGGCTGCGATTCCCGTGATTGTGGAGGAAATCTGCAATGCAAAGACTAGTCATATAATGACAATCACAAAAGCCGAGTTCAAACTTCTAGGAGGAATAGCTAAGCAAAACAGATATGAGAAGGGTTACAATATTCCAATGTCTATGGTTCCAATCTATGTCGCCAATAATATCAGTAGTCGTCGCCCCTGCGAGTCCATGGAGTGCACAACCAATGCGAATGCGGTGTGCCCAAAAAATTGCAGGAATAAGGGTGACACAAAAATCAATAACACCACCTTTGTGATTTCATTTAATGGCGATCACTCAAAAAACCAATCTATGCATTTAACAACCTACCCGTGCAAGAGAGATACAACCAAACTTGGAAGATAAACCTTCATTAGGCTTTGCTTATATTTTTGTTTGAATAACTGAAAGTGATATGGAATCTGACCATATCATGTAATGGTTAATATGTTTTATCAAATTATCAATTACCAGTTAGGCGGGCCTTTGTGGACGGTGATATTGGAGAGGCGAGATTCGATAACAGCGAGAAAAAGTGGTGAAAACAATACATTTCGCCTCCCACTTCCAGTCTGAGCAATCTCATCTCACTATTCTAAGCGCGGGGACTCTCCCCAAAGGAGATGATTGCACTCTTTGGTAATAATAACAATGTGGTTTCAATGCAGAATGCGTTGCTTCTTTTCCCAAGCCAAGAAAGAAATATGGTCTAATTTCTACTCTTCTGGTTGAAAGAGATGAGGATTCTACTACTTTTGATAGATCTTATATGGATAGTGCACCTATGCAGGACACTTCAGAATCCTTCCCTATGGACAACCAACTCTCGCTAAATAACCCAGTTGGTAAAGTATACAATGACAATTCTTCGAAATATGTCTTTGGATCATGTGGTAGATTACTTTAGTGCCGATGCACAGCAAGCAGGAATGGACTTCGTTTCTCTTCCATACCCCTCCCCACAAGAGAGGTCCTACAACACTTTCGTAAATGGGAGCTAATGACGATGGCCATGACCTAATAATTGGTTTGAACTCTGGATATGTATTACGGGTTGATGAGTACAGTAGAGGAGATATATTACCGAAGAAGACAAGTGACTGAATTTATTAAAACAAAAAAATAAAATTATATGTATATATATAGAAAAAATATAATAAAAAATAAATAAACAAAACCAAAGCAATAATCTTTTATTTGTAAAAAGAAAAACATTATATATATATATATATATATATATATATATTAAAAAAAATAAAAAATAAAAAATAAAAACACTTAAAACTTAAAAATCAAAACAACAAAAACAAAATTGCAAATGGACATTCTCTAATTCCTGCTTAACATTAATTTCTTTTCCTTAAGTGACTTCAAGCAGCGATCAACAATGGAATAAACGTGCAACGACAACAAATGCACTTTTTTTGCCGCATTCGTACTTAATCTCGCATTTCATGTTTTATGATGATCTTACAAGTTTGATTGCAGGGTTAGTACTAAGTTTGATTGGAGGAATGAAGACGATTTCATCTCATTCCAAAGTGATTTTCAAGAATCACAGAAATGTTTCAGAGAAACATATTTCATCAAAAGCTCAAAGGATTTAATCTTTGCTTCGCACATGTCATACGATTTTTCGTCATAAACCATCTTTCATAAAAGCAATTATGCCATGACATGATCATTTACCTTTCTCCTTCCAAGCTTGTTTGCCATCCCTACTAGAGTCCACTATTTCATTTCCTTATCTGTCATGACTTCGCATATGCCTATCTTTCTGATTCGCATACATCTCTTCATCTTTTCCTGCTCACTTTGCCTTGTCAATAAAACTATCTAGCTCTCTTTCTATGACTACATTGCCTTGCCATAAACACTGTTGCTACTGAGATATTTTCATTTATAGTCCTACCAATATTTTTACAAAATCATGTTGATTGATGTGGGATTCCTTAAGTCCCACCTTTCAACAATTCTTGCCCCATCAACCTCAACACCTTATCTAGGATATAAACTAGAGTCCATTTGAGTACCTAGAGGCTTTCATGCCTTAATGGAAAGTTCTCTCGCTGACAATCATGGGAATACGTCAATGTCCCTTGATCGTTAGATCTTGCAAGTGGCTCAACATCAGCTCATTCCTTTACACTTCGCAAGATGTACTTGGGTACCTTGGCACTCATTCACATCAATGATGATTTTCCTCACATTGGTTAATGACATTCATCAATGGTCGGTAATCCAATGACTTCTCTTCATGCTTGACATCAACACATTCATTCGCATGACTAGAATTGTACCATCGGGTTTCGCAGCAGGTGAAGACTATACACTTTTCCATGACTCCTCAGTAGTTACAGCAACATGACTTTAGCTATATGAGAGTACTACAGTTCCACTTCCTTGCTTCCTCTCTTCCATGATTCATCAGCAGTAGTTCAGATTCCTCAACTTCACATTCTTTGATCTAGCAGTGACAACAGTCGCAACTACAACAACAATCTCCTTTCACATGATCCTACATCAGCAGTGATATATTCCATACTCTAGCAGCCGCATCATCTATATTCATATTGCATAGTTCATCAACATTTTTGGCAAGTGGAGGTATGTTGTTTTATAATCTTTAATCATGCAATTCTTTACATGCTAGAGTGAATGAATTTGGAAAATTCCCTCACCATGCTCCCTTTCCTTTTCACTTCTATGACCCATGCACAGTTGCATGAGGACATGCAACCAATTCAGTTGGGCGGGGGGGGAACTATATTCGCTATCATCACTCCATTTTTCCACTACCATTATTCCATTTTTCATGTCATTTACCATTTACCAACATTTTTTTTCTTTCAACGATACTCTGCTACACTTTGCTTCATAAGCATTGATATACATATTGGCATGATTCACAAATGTGCAAAAGGGATTTCTTATACCCAGTGATGTTTTCTTATTCCAGCAAGCAAATGGGTAAATTATTATCATAACAACAAGAGAACAAATAACGCAATGAATGTTGTTTACACAAGAACCAACATTTTATTATCATAACAAGAGAACAAATAACTAAATGAATGTTGCTTACACAAGAAGCAACATTCTATATATTCATGGTTGTCACACAAGAACCAACCATAATAAAATATTAGTTGTTACTCATGTAAATCCCATCTTGGAAATATTCATTATCATCACTCAAAGCCAAAATTCAGATGCCAAAATTTCTTGAGAAGATCCATGCACAGTTGCATGAGGACATGCAACAAGTTCAGTTGGGGGGTATGTTGGGACTCAGAAATGTCGTATTTCCATCCACCTTTCCCTTCATCACTCTTCACATTTCATCGCCCCATTAACCTTTCATGATACCATTTTCATAATTAAATATGGGTTTAACCTTATTATTTTCCAAATCATTTATTTTAGTATTAAAAGGGAATTTATGATTAAATATTAGAAAATTGACATGTTTTCATATATATCTAAAAAATGTGTGAGTTTTATCATGTGTAGGAATATGTGAAGGATTAATTCAAAAATACTTCTCGAATACTTCCTCCACCATTTCAAGATTTGAGGAGATAATTCAAGCCTATTCCAAGGAGAAGATCATGGAGATTTGGTTGTCATATCTTATCCAAGATATATGAGAGATATGAGTGAGGATTTGAAGGGATAATATTTTGTAATAATGGGAAATTGGTTGAGAGAAAAGTGGATCTGTAATTCTGAGATGTTTATCTCCTTTTCAAAGCTCTCATGTATAAAAGAGAGTGCCCTCTCTTCATGAGAGGGGAGAGAGTTATTATTATGTAGATTAAAGGGAGAATTATTATGATAGGTTCTTGAGGAGAATTGTTATGATGTAGATTGAAGAGAATTGTTATGATGTAGATTTGATTAACAAAGAGACTCCTTTTGTAAACCTACTTGTTGAATATTAATGAAAGTTTGAATTCAGTGATATTGTATTTCTTAGAAGTTAGCATCTGGTGATCTAAGGCTTCCATGTTGGCATCGGCAAGGGCCACCAATCTAGCTTGGAAAGCTTATTGTAAATTGTTAGTGTAGATTTTCATTTCATGTATTTGTTATTTTGATTTCATGTTATTTTGTTTGATCTCACTATTCGAATTTGTTGCAAAGTGAGGTAATGCAAGAACAGTTGAATCTCAATATTTCAGCATACATGAGATTTAATGGAGCATCCCACTTGTTCATTTAGTTTCTCCAGGAGATAGAATCAAAGTTCATATTTTATTTTCACGAGCCATCAATGAACATGTCCATCACATGAGCAAGAGCTTTTGCTTGTTTATGAGTTTTGCTTTCCAGCTTTCGAATTGTGTGAAGCTTGTCATTTTTAAAAGTGTGTTGGTTTATAAATGGTGTTATTATCTAAGCTATACTAAACAAACATAGGAACCTATCTGTTATCGGCACATATAGTGCATCAACTCTACTGATTACGAATCCCAGTTGATAATTTATGTTTTGTAATATATTATGCATATAATTGCACCAACAGTAATATTGTTATATGACTTAGGATCGATAGCTCCAATGTCTTCCAAGAGAGTTCTACATTGGCTAAGGAAATGTTGTATAACTTCGAGAGTTGACATATCACACGGTGCTTGAGACAAATATTCAACAATGTTGTAGTTTTGAGCAACACGCGAGTTTGGATTAAAGGTCGATTTTCAAATTGTACTCTTTGGAAAGCATAGAATATATTCAAAGTTGGGTTTCTCAATCTGGAGTGGCACATATGGAGGGGTAATTGTAGTAGGTGGTGGATCCGATGTAGTACTAGTATTTACTTTCTCCTTATTAGGTTTACCCGAAGGTTTTTTGTATGTCGTAGTATGAGTGGTCAAATATATCCCATTAAACATGTAAATGTGTGCACTCAATGAAGCTTCCTCACTAGGAGGATGATTTGGGTTACCTCCTGTCAGAGGTGCAGGATCTTATGCAACCAATGATTACTTCTGTGGTAAAGGATGTGTCGATATAGAGGAATGATAATTTCCTTTGAAAAGTGTTGCAACTTCATCGTGATGAGGACAAATCGTGTGTGTAGTGATCATCACCACAAATGAGATATGGAAATTTTGGTTTTCGCTGTGGTTGTTTCTCAGTATCAAGTGATTGTGTTTGTGTATTTTCATTTTCAGTTTGATTATTATTTTTCTTTGGTTTCTTCTTATTTTTATTTTTTCCCCCTGACTATTGTGGGAAAGTGGATTGAACTGCATTCACCTCAGATACATGAATCAGGGTGGAGCTTGGTGAGAGTGAATTTGATCTGGTAGCAGGGGAAGTGACTAAGTGATTAGTCGTGCCGGTCGACTGTGAACTGGATTGGGTTTTGACGCAACCAATAACTCCATATGCATGAGCGATGGAGGATGGTTTTGATGGATCGATTGATGTACGGGGAATGTTCATAATCAATTCACATAAAGTATTAGATTGGGAATAAACCAAGTCCATATATTGGGCACGAGAAATGGCTTTCTCTTCTGTAAAGACACCACTCATAGCTACATCACGAGCAATAGGAGGTAAAATAGATTTGGTGAACCATTCTACCACTAATTGGTCAAGAATGGTTGCTTTGATCAACCATCATTGTCATCTCCACTCATGAATATGATCATAGATATGTACGGAGTTGGTATGACGAAGGGAGGTCAAACATTTTTTGTTGTTCTCATAGCGGATAGGTAATTGGAAGTGCGTGATAAAATCCATGGCAAGTGAATTAAAATCTTGAAAGGTTTGGTGTTGTAATTCAATGTACCATTTGGAGGTTGAACCCATAATTGTACGCTAGAAATGATGTAACCATATAGAATCATCCATTAGAAAATTTGATGAAGAACATAGATTAAAAGTCATAATGTGATTATTAGGGTCTTCACCAGGTTTACTGTCAAATTTCGGGATATCAGAAGGAAATTTAGCAGAAATAATTATCCATAAAGGAGAATGTAATATGGGATCATTTGTCAATATCGACATATATGGTATATCTAGGGTGGCTAATAATGGTAGTTGTTGATTGATATAAGAATGATGATGTTATGGCATGGGGACACCAGTAGGGTCGTAGACTAGTTGAGGTGGATATTGTAGCTAGCAAGCCCTCCATATATTGTTGTTGTTGACCAGCAAAATTAGGATTCATTTGTTGAGGAATGTGAATAAAAGGATAAGGGAAACCCATTTGGCCTTAGGGAGGATAACTAGTGTAACCTGGGGGAAGATAGTTCGTTTTATTAGTTTGAGGTGGATAACTAGTATGTCCTTGAGGAGGGTAACTAGGTTGTCCTTGAGGAGGGTAAGGATTTGGAACTTGGGGAGGAAAATATTGTTGACCTTGATGATCCCAAGTATGATTTGGGACCCCTAGGAAGGGTTGTACGAAATTTAGTCTAGAAGGACTGGGATTTGGGATTCCTCCTTGCGGGTTAGGTTTGGATGGCCCTCCCTGATGTGGTTGATGGAATTGATCTCCTTGGGATGGTCCCCATGGTTGCAGGGGGTTTCCGGTGAATGAAGGTTTATATGGTCCTCCTTCCATTGGTTGGGTAGCAACTAGGATGTGACCGGTCAAAGGGGGTTTCCCCCAAGTATGTACTTGTGTGTTGTAAGACAGTTTCCCCCCGGTAGGGATTTTTCCACTAGACAGGGGTTGCCCCCCAGTAGGGATTTGTCCTGCAGTTGGGTTTATGTGTGTGGTAGGGTTTTTCATCCTATGATGTGAAGGTGTCCCAATAGGGTTCTATGGAGTATAAGAAAAAATAGCTTCAACAGGAACAATATGTGTAAACATCAGGGTGTTGTGCAAATGACTAGGAGACACGACTCTTGTTTCACTATGAACTTGCCCTAAAGTGGTAGCAATATTAATTGTTGGTTCAACGAGATGGTTAATGGACTAACCTAACGGTCCTACCTTTGCACTAGTGGTGGTAGAGGGATGAGGAGGTTCAAAAGGGAGTCAGCTAAAATTAAATTTTTCATAAAGATCTCGTCATGATGGAGTCATACATATAAAATGAATAGTATTTTGTTGTGGATCTAACATTTCAGTATAACGTCCAGGAGTGGTGTATTCATCGCTAACATTTGTTTGTATTGGTTCCATATCTAGCTGATTATATGGCCTTTACAATAAGTTGGGGTGATCCTCTACTATGATGTTTCCTCAGGAGTCCAGTCGAACAAGAACTAGATCGAGAAGAACATGAAAATTTGGGTTAACAGAAAGGGTATAACCTTCTACAATTGTAACTAAATCTCTCTCGGTATTTTCTAGCAAAGAAGTAGCAGCACTGCCAATGTCTGAATGGTTCTCGACCTCTTCATGGTAAGTGTCTTTAGGTGAGTTAGGAGGTAGGGGGTCATAGCATTCTGGTGGCAACCCTTCCATCCTATGTGATATACGAAGACCTTTATCATCGATAGTCTCAATTTTGAAGGACAACTAAAGTAGACAAACAACACTCGCTAAAAAATATAGAAAAACAACAAAAAAACAATACCTTCTCTAAATGAACGTACTAGATGGTGATGAAATCCAACATCATGCAATCAAATTGATAAGGAGCTAGTATATGAGTGGGTGGATCAGTTACGTTGGTGACTTGCTTAATAGACTTACACCTTCTTACAAACGTCCTCACAGCTTTACCCATGGGTTTCCCTCCAAGGAGTCTAAGTGAGTTTGACCAACATTTGTTCCAGGTACAACAAAGACTTGCCTTCACTGTCACCTCATGTAAGGAGCCTAAATATTGTGGCCACTAAGGATACCAAATCACATTCATCCTCTGTTGGTCACTATAATTGCTTAATTAATTTTAAACAACCAAGTGGAACATAAATTATCAACCCAGGGAAGTCTTTTGTTTCAAAGATAGCCACGCACTGTATATGCTCAATTCCAAAAGCACTTAGTGTTGTAGTAAAGAAATCATTCTA
>JASDQU010587917.1:16491-34378 GCA_032191745.1 Picea mariana | reverse complement strand
CATAAAACTCTAATCGTGAGGAGTTATGTGACGTTCCACATACCACCAGAAATGGCATGACATGTACTATCCATATAGAATATTCTTACCTTCAAATATATTAAAACTCATACCATTATACATCAAACAAACTTGGGTCCATTACCCACACCTTTGTGCTACCGGAATTCGCTACTGGATTTTGTTTAAGGGTTGACATCAATGACAACCAACCCAAATAATGAACATGGGAGATACCTTTTCCATTGATGCCAAAGGGGGAGATATTTATCATATGCAAAGGTAAATGCTTGGACAAAGAGTACAGAGGCATGGTTCCATGGGGAGCGATGGTCACAGAGGGAGCATGAGTGATATGACGTTCCACATACCATCAGAAATGGCATGACATGTACTATACATATAGAATAGTCTTACCTTCAAATATATTAAAACACATACTATTATACATCAAACAAACTTGGGTTTATTACCCAAACCTTTTTGCTACCGAAATTTGCTACCGAACTTTCTTCAAGGGTTGACACCAATGACAACCAACCCAAATAATCAACAATCTCCCCCTTTGGCATTGATGGAAACACTCTGATGCAATATTGAAGTCATATCAATCATGCTCCCCTTGTGACCATCGCTCCCCCTGTGACCATCACTCCCCCTGGAACCATGCCTCTGTGCTCTCTCTCCAAGCATTTACCTTTTCATATGATAAATCTCTTCCCCTTTGTCATCAATGGCAAAGGTATCTTTCCATCCGGGGTTGCTCCCTCTGACTGAACTCTTCCTGAAACTGATCGCCCAACCTGAACCATCCTCTTTATGGTGCTTCATGAATTTCAAACATGAATTTTTCTTCCCAATTACAAATGTATATTGTAATCTCCACATCATATACATGAGCACACACACTATCTATCGATCTTGTAATGAGTGAAACTCCATAAGGGTTTCCTCCAATTTCCTCAAAGAGCTCTAACACATTTCCTGAAGGTTGTAGCCACGATCAAGGAACACGGTACCTAAAACCATGAAATAATTTAGTGTTCAAATCATCTCAAATTCCTTCCACCAATTTTAACCATTGTTTAGAGCTCATAGAATCCACCCTTAATGTGACAAATTTGAAAGAGTGCAGTTCATTATTTTTAAAAAACAACATCAATTAAAAAATTGTTACATCAAACTACAAATCACTCACCAGCACTGAGAAGATTGGCCGCGGGCTGTGTCACATTTGTGAGGTTAGTATGTTCGTTCATAAGAACATCTATCTAAGAAAACACCTTTTGCAAGATATCCTTTGCGAGGAATGGAACTATTTCTATAATCTCTTATTGCACATTCTAATGTAACAACATTGTTTTTGACTGAAACTATTGCTATAATCAACTATTTCTATTAGATATTGATGTATTTTCTTCACAGTTTGTGAAAATAGATGTTGGGGACCTAACTAGCTCATGTTACATAAAACACAATATCTAGTCTAGCACAGACCATGGTAGATATGATACTCCCTACTTCGTTCTTATAGGGGACTTGCTTCATTTTGTCTTGGGGCTCTTTTTAAAGTTCAAAGGTTTCTTCCATTGGAGTACCCAATGGCTTTTCATTCCAATATTCTTTGAATCATTTCCATTGATTATTTTTTGGCTTAAGTGAATCATTCTTCTAGCTTCGTCGTTCAATACTTGTTGCCAAGACATTAAGAAATTTATCCATGATCCACCATTTCAAAATCACTTGGAAGCTTAGTCTTATGATCCATGCTTATTACTAATCAAGGTTGTACTATTAATATACAAGGTGACAATGATCACATATTTCTCTTGAAATCTAACATAAACAATTGATTGGATGATTTCTTCCTTGTAGATGTCATGCTAATGATTTCCCTCTATTTCCTTTGTAGGAATACTTAGGTGGTTATAAATCATCAATAAATATAACATAGTATCTTGTGGCACCATGTGAAGCAATCTGCATCAGTTCACTTGTGTCTAAGTGAACTAAATCAAGAAGCATTCTAGCACGGCTTACTCCAATCTTGGACTTGGTAATGTTTGCATAAATCCAAGATTTTAGACAACATAGTTGATTATGTCTATGTCCATAGCTAAACCTTTTATTCTCATTTATGCAAGCTTATGCATACTAAAACAACATGATCTTTGATGCAATAATTTTCTTGTACTTAATTAGCAAGCCAACATCAACATGCCTTCCTACGGGAGTGGAAATTCAAAGAATAGTCATACATGTTTATTTCTCATGCTCTCTACACAACTTTGTGCCACTGCATTTCATATGGATCATCATTATTGAATTCAAATTTCATCCCCAAAACTACAATTTTCTTGATAGGAAAAACATCAAATATTTGGCATAAATAATGTTTCATCTTCATGTCACAACACTATATTTATGTGTATGCACTTCTTTTACTATTGTCTACAATTTTTTTTATTCTTTTCTACATAGTGCCATACATTCTTCTTTTGTAAGATAGACCTAGTGTAAGAAATGAACAGTGGAGGAAAGATGTATCTGTGACACCAATTGTTGCATTATTAATGTTATGTTTTAATGTGAACTACATTGTCATTATGAAATAATAAGGGATCTATCAAAAAATATGCAAAGTGCCATCCTTTGGAAATTCGGGAATTGGTCACACAAAAGGGAAAATTTGGAAAATAAGAGAGGCTATTTTGCATATTATAATAATGAATTTCATTTTCTTTGTTTCCAAATATTCTCAACCTACTAATGGAAGGTGTATTGTTTTTCAGTGTTGTTCCATCAGAATGCGCAATAAGTAAAGCTTCAAGTTAAAATGGCCCTAACCTGATATGACCACCTTTGTGAGGACAAGTCCCGTGTTCCCTTCTTCAAACCACTCAGGGTTATTGGACCCAAGACTCATGCATTTTCCATCTTAAAACAAGATTTAATTAGTGTCTAGAAATATATGAAGCCATGAATGCATGCCTATGAATTAAAACTTTGCATTTAAATCAAATCTTACTGAACTGAGCACCATCAAACACCTTTCCGATTATTTTTTTAGGAAACATGTTGAAAACCATAACATCGACATGTTGCCTACATTGCTCAAGGCAATATTTAATGTAACATGACACTTAGGAACTTAAAAGCCAACAACTAGAATAAGAAATGATTGAGCCTATTAATAGTGCCTCTTTAGGGCCTCCATGATTCATTAATGAAACAATCACCCTTCAACTTTCATTTTCTTGTAGCTAAACATCTCCTTTCAAATCTCCTAAATTTCCTTCTTGCAACACCCATAAGGGCCAAATATATTTGGAAATATATTTGGTAATCTAGTTTAGGCTTATGCATTTATCCTGTGGTATATGCCCTAAAAAATGCATGTGATCAATGTGCACAAGTCAACCTCATGGAACGTCTTCTCCAAGAATGCCAGCTCTTCCACGTGTGTATCAAATCACACATTATATCAAATTTAGAGTCTTTAAAGGTATAAGAAAATAAACAAATATATTAGTATGCACATTAAACTAGTTATTGACTAATAAAGAAATAAATTTATCTTTACAGACCTTCCTTAATGAAAGAAGGATGTCCCTCAAAGCTCCAGAGTCAGTTTTCTTCGACACTGAACACAAAGAATATATATTTGTCATAACAATGTTGTAGTATTGGTCCACAAGTACATTCGATATGTCTATAAGAACCCGATACTCTTGAAATTGGCACTCATCAAAGGGTCCAATTTTCACTCATATACAATGTATTCTTACAACTTGTTCTTCAATAAACAAAGATGTCCATTGATGTCATGTTGTTGGTCTTGAAACTCATCAATAGGTCGACTCTCTTTTTCACTACCATTCTCCTGTACGACCAAGAACAACAAACATTCTCTTGTACAACCACAAACAACAACAAACAATATCCCATTTGAGAAAGAGAAGAAGATACAAGCCAAAACAAAATTTAGGAATTTCCCAGTTTATGAACCAAAAAATCTAAAGGCCTTCAATTTCTCATGAAAGAGCACAAGTCGAAAATCAACATGTAGTTGCTCCATATGTTGGAAAACTTTTGAAAGTTTAACAAAAAAATATTTTCAAAGGGTATGTAGGATGAGAAAATCTACATTTCAAAGATAATAAGCAGAACATAATCCCCCCCAATTGTTTTCCTTGCAAATTAAATACATTGAAAGCCAAAAAGTGGATAAAAGATCAAATGTGTGTAGTGTGTTGATTCTAGTCAAAATGTTCTTACAAGTACTATCATCTTCAACAAGTCAAACACTATTACTATTAGTAGTAAGAATTATTGCAAAATAGGTAGCTAGAAAAATAATTTCAAACAATAAATCTATTAAGTAATACAAATTAGGCTAAAGATATAACATTTACAGTTAGATTCACTCTAAATCCAAAAAAAAACTCCAAGTAGTGCAAACTGATCTCTTATTTTATAAATACTAGTAACTTATTTAAGCATCACACAATGTACAACTTGGTTGCATCTATCTTCTATACAAAGTAAACAAGGTGAATCGACTGGTACTGAAGACTTAACCAATGCAACTCTTCCATTTTATATCAATATGTGTGAAGTAGGGAGCACTTTATTCATAAATGATAATCATTTTATTACAGCAAATGAGGGATGTATGAAGTTTAAGGTCTATGAATAATCCCTTAGTTGTTGAACTCGTGAACAATTATCTGTTGAACACATGAGTAGTGTAGTAAAATATTCATATATCTAGCACAAATATTTGATGTGGAATTTGAAAATTTGAGTAAATCAAGGAATTTCTGAAAATTTTAGGTTTGGGGAGTATGAATATGTAGTTTATGCCATAAAAGAATTTAAGGAAAAATACTACAGTGACGCATGGATAATGTCACACTTTTAGTGGTGAAGCTTATGAATAGTGCATGAGTCTTGATATCAAGATACAATGGGGTCTCTGTGAAAACCTTCATCAACTGAAATATAGAGAAACGAACGATAAATATAAATTTAAGCAAGCACAAAACAAAAGAAGCCAAATGAATTTCATAAAAAAATCTCCAATTGCATTAGGCAAAAAATATTGAAGCCCTAACAAAGGAAGAAGGTAAATTCTCTAAGTTGTTGTAGTGTTTTAGACATGCACTCCTATGAAGGTTACAAATTTTTAAAAATGTGAGCATATTGAAGAAAGATAAAGTTAATGTAGAGGAATAATTAACTAAGGAAAACCTGAAGCAACAAAAAAGTTGCATAATCAAAGTGAATATATACTAGGCGATGCTTCTTTATGTTGATACATAATGGTGATTATTACTTATTTATTTTGTATCGTTCCTCATTAAAGATGAATCATCAATTTTTAATTCCAAACATGAAAAAATGATTTTATTTTGATTCCAAGTTGTGAAATAGAAAATACTCCAACATAACCTAAGATGGTTGTTTCCAACATAACCTAAGATGGTTGTTGATGTCGATATCGGTGTTGAAATCCACACAATGTAGGAATCAAAGCGTTTCCATAAAAAGGGGGAAACATCATAATGGTGAAGCTAGGAATTGAAGCAGTCCCATCGAAGGGAAATATCATCACGGTGAAAATACAAAAACACGCTAGGGAAAAAGCACTAAAGAGAACCATCCTAGATAAATTTCATTCAAGCCCTAATTACAACTCTCAATCTAGGTCAGATATTTGTTGAGACACCATGTACATAAGTAATTTGAAAGGTGTAACTTTTGAAAAAAAACTCCAAAGATTAGATCTACTCTACAATTACTAGAATAAGCCCTGACCCTAACCCAACCCTTTATCAATGGTAATGGATGAGATAGAAAGAACATCTTGGGAATTCTTTCAAGAAAATAATCCTAAATTCGGTCTGAAATACCTAAAATCAATCTAAATATACACCTCTTGGAGGACCAAAAAACAAATAATAAATAAATCAAACAATAAAATTAAATAAATAAATAAACCTTCAAAACAACATGGTTATTCTTCTATTAGAGGCCATTAATGTATTAGAATTCAACTTTTTCTGGAGTCTGAATTTCAGTTGATCCTCTCAAACACTCGAATTTGATTGTATTTTCGATGAACATGGAAAGACACACTTGTGTAACAAGTGCATAAAGTGGAAGTGTGATGTAGCTACATAGAAACTGCACAACAACCCTAATCACATACACAAGTATCCCAATGGAGTCCTTATTAGATGCAAAAAATGGTTATTTTTAATGTTCTCCTTAGGTAGACTGTAGGTGCATAAAAATCTACTAGTACTAAGCCAAAGCAGAAATAACCTAATTAAAATGATAACTTGTGTACTTGGAATGTGCTCTCTTTACAATTAAGCCAAGATAAAGTTTTTATAGCCAAAATATGTACAATAGTCTACATATTTGCATGATCAACATACTTTCTTTTCCAAGGAAAGCCTCACAGGTAAACCCAAGAACTGATCAACATACTTACCTAATGATGATTTTGGTTATCATTAAAGAAAAATTGTCATGAAAACAAGATCTCGGGCCAAATTTGTATTGCAAGCATTAATTCAAATCTAAATCTAAATAAATTCAAATCTAAATAAGACACTCTAAAGCTATAAAAAGTGAAATTGATTTAGGGCACCTGACACTGCATTTTATTATTAATAATTATTGAATTAATACTGCATATGAATCCCATCACACCCGAAACATATAATCCAGGGCTCTATGCCCTCTAAGTTTGACCCTGGGTGATCAAGATGGTGATGCTCTGTCTCAACCACTACACCAAAGAAAAAAAAACATAAGAGTGCAAAATGTTACCAAAATTACTATAATAAACCCAATGATTCTACACACAAGAAGACCAACAAACAAAAGATTGGAAAATATTACCATAATAAAGCTAATGATTCTACACACAAGAATTTATTCTTTATTGAATGAGCATATTGCTTACCCATATCCACAATAAGTAAGCAATCTGAAAAGCATTATGCAGAGCATAAGTAACCATCAATCCATTGGTATTCCCATGAATATTCAGTGAAGAGAATTCATAAATACAATTTGTAAATGAGGCTTTAGCCTACAAATCATTTTGATACTTGGAACATAGTGAAATGGATCAAGAAAAGGACAAGTTGAGGGCGACTGAACCAAAATAATTCATTTGTTCGCCACACTATTGGAGATCCTTTCACTACACAAACCCTATCTTTAATTTCTAAGGCAATATTTGTTATTATAACTTGTAGCTTTGTTCCAACGAACAAAGCTATCTACACATTTTGGAAGATCAAATGAAAATAAGTTTGAAGAATTCAATCTGAAAACTTCCAAGATCATTTCCTTGCATCATCATTGATACATTGTCCTATCAGTCTAATATTTTTGTGCACTTACAACTAAGGGAGCAAAAGAGAGCTCAAAGAATGTATACCACCCTACTAAGAGGAATGCATCCAATCATAAAGAGAATGTTAGATTAAACAATAGTGGAGATTGCTTTTTATAAATATGCAAAATGAAGGCTTTGGAGGCAAAAGTAGAGTATTGAAGATTTACCATTCACATTAAGAAGCAAAAATATTGTAGCGAAATCCCACAAGGGAGGACCGCAGATAATGCATTAAAGGGTTTGTGTTAGTTAAAAATCAATATGAGGGTTAAAAAAAACAAGAGGATGAAAAAGAAAGGTCAAACAAGGGGAATACTATATAAATAACTCTTTTTGAGAGACCAAATCTTTTGTGAACATAGAAAACTTTACTAACCCAATTCCAACCATGCTCTTGAAGTCATCATCCAAAGATCTCTTGATATATTTCTAAAAATCACACTTGTTATTTGGAGCCTTGAGTGAGCCAATACATTTCAAAGAAATGAAAATTTTAGCACAAATCGGATCTATTGCATGAATGGAGTGGGGTTTGACTTAACCAAGATGAAAAGGAAAAGACAATTTAAAATTATAAAGACTTACAATGATGAGGCTAGTGAATTAATGCCAATTGGGGTTGCAGTAGTCTGTATGAATGATGGGTATGAGCTCTACCCAAATGAGATAATTCCATTTATTTGGTTAAATGGTTGGAGAACAATATCTTCTATCATAGAAGAATGGAGACATACCCAGTTGAATTCCCTTGAGAAAAAATGTGTGCGACTTCTGAGGGTTATAATTTCCATTCCCATAAATTGAAGAAAAATCACTCTGAAAAATTACCTTTAACAAAAAATTGGGGCAAAATACCCTCAATTTAACACCAAAATTGCACCTCCTTCCACAGTTTCGGGGTTTCACATCTTCATGGTTTCAATCAAACCAATCCCCAATTGAAACTCTCAAATAATTCAATGGCCTCTCAATTCAAGCCCTTCTTGCCAATGCCTCTCAATTTAGTTAGTGCATAAATTGAAACACCACATCGTTTGACACCCTCCATTTCATGGTTTAATGGCCAATATGGCTAGTTCACGAGCAAATTAATTTGCATTGTGTTTTTTGGGTTGTTTTTATTATATGTTATTTTCATTTGGGTTTTTTTTGTTTATTGGTTGGTTTTTTTTAAATCTTTTTTTAATGTATTAATATAATTACATTATCTTTCAATAATAATTATAATATATAATATATATAACTTATAGATTATATAACCTATTACTTATATATTATGACTATCAAGGGCGATGCAAATTTGTTATAGGTATGTGATTTTCAAGTCGATAGAGGATTTCATAGGTGAATAAGAATTATGTTACAATGTGGATGGAAAAGGAAATTGCAACTTGAGGATTTAGATGGAACTTCTTAGGCATGTGACATTCTTCCAAACCAACTAGGATAAGGTGTAAACAAACAAAATTAAAATTTGAGGATGCCGAAGACCATAATATTCCTAAGAATGATAGAATGCAAGTTATGTGGTTATGTCAAGTCATTGGCAAAAATATTACTAATTCATATTCATGCAGTTTTATCTAGTCCTATTTTTTATCCCTAGATTAAATTGGTCATTTAAGTTAGTCATTTTTAGTTGTCACTTAAAATTTCTCAAATTTGGTAGTATTTAACTATCGTGACTAACTTTTTTGGTCACATGGTCACTAATTACCCCATTTTGTACTAATGGAGGAATTATTTTCTAGGAATTCCTATGTCGTCCTTTAGAGATGATTCACCCATCCCATGAGTCACTCATCATCCTTGAGATCCTTTATTTTCTCTTGCAATCGGCCTTTGCCACCTTCGCCACATTCTACCTTCAAGGCTATGGAGTCCCCCATAACTTCTTATGCATGCAAATGACATTTCTTACCTCATGGCTTCATGTTTTATGCAAGAAACTCTATTGATCTTCCTTTTTGCAAGCCATTTAGAATTTGTAGAAGCATACTATAAACCTTCTATGCTATTCCTCAGTCCTTTGTCAACCTTTCATTACCTAATTTGTAGCCTAGCACTTCCCTATGCAACTCTTCGATGCCACAACCAACTGTAGAAGCTTTGACCTACCTCCTTGTCCAATGGACCCTAGGATTAATCTGGAACATATACACACAATACTCGTTTAATTTGTTTGGTCATATTTTAATAGGCCCTTAACATAACACTCTATCCGTGAGTGTTTCTCTTCTCATCAACCATGCTCTATTGTTAAAACTCACTCCCTTTTATTGTCAAGTGGTTGCACTTCCAAAAGGGCCTCTACACCACCTCGTAGGCACTAACATGAGAATATGCACTCTTATTTACCCAACAATAACCTCTAGGATACATTTCTATCATGTTGGCCTCTATATTACCTTTCCAATGGCTATACTCATGCTTCAAACTGTTTTATGAGCTCAAAGTTGTGGGTTCCTAAAATTCCCATTTCTACTCAATTGTGTCCTTCAAGTCCACCAATCACCTTCCTTCTGATTCCTTGAGAATTATTCATCTCAAAACTAAATTATGAGTGGATAAATGGATTCCCCTATCCAATAAATTTCCAATGTGTACTTTCTTTCTTAATTCTGAGCACTGGGCAAAAAGTTATAATCAATTGAATATTGTCAATTTACCCCTTTTGTGCACCTTTCTCCCTGGTGAAAATAATTTCAAACACCAACTTTTCCCACTTACAAAGGTAAATCTATCAGGAACCAAGGAAATTTTGCTATGTTACACATATAAAATTCATGACAGTGAGTTCACAACAACTCTCAAATTGTCAAACTGATGCTCCAGTCAAAATCTACATCAATTTGGAAATGACAACTTTGTCATTTTTCGCTTTCCCCTGATTTAGAAATGGTATCCCTATTTAAGCATCCCTACACCAACTCCTTTTGAATTTTTCTAGAAGCCCAAATGGGTACCTTCATTCCTAGTTTTTGAACCATCCACCAAAATTTCACCTTTATCTAGGCTTTGGGATGATAGTTATGGTTTGCTGAAATTTAGATTGCTCCATTTTTATCCCTCTAAGCTATATGTATCTTCTCTTCCATCCTTCACAATTTCAGGTACCCATATTACAAACATGGTTCCAAGGTTGTCTTTTATGGTCAATGGGATTTCCAAAGACTACTCTTGTGCCCCAAACTGACTTTTGAGCAAGGATTTATGCCTTCTAGAAGTAAATTGGTACCGAAACATGTATTGTATTGTTTTAGTTGTAACTTCCTCATATAAGATATGTTTTGAACCCATAATAGCTCGCTGGAAAGATCTCACTGATCTCTTTCATTTAAACATTAGAAATTGTTTGTATCAAAGGTACATATACTTTTCTAAACTTCAAACCCCTAAAAATATTGTTTAGGCCCTCAAAATCCTCTGCAAGTTGATGACCTTCAAAATATGCAAAATTACCGTAGAAATTGACTAATTTACTACTCTAACAGCCCACCAAATCAACCTGCGACCAAACTTGGGAGATCTAGCTAACATGTCATAGCACGTGTCTGTCAATTCCATGTGTCATCATTTGATTTGTCCATGTCACCATCCATCAATCTCCTCCATCGGCCATCGACTAAGCCTCCCGCAATCCTATCAGGTTCTTTCTCATATACTTTTCCCATTAAGAAAAATAACTTTCCCCATGCTCGCAAATCCTTCCAAAACTCAAAGTACAAACACGATTGGCCTTTTTCAATCAAAATTCCCCCGTCGGAATGGAATCTTTCCATGCTTACTGATCTTCCCAAAGTCTGAAGTCTGACACTACCGAACTTGCTCTATCAGACTTATCCATTGGGAACATCCTTTCCGAAAACCATCAGAAATAATTCTTTTCTAAGATCATTGGAAACAACCCTTTCGAAGACCATCGAAAACAAAACTTTTGAAGAACATCAGGAACACTCCTTCCAAAGACGTTGAAAACAACCCTTCCAAAAACCATCGAGAACATTGCTTCTGAAAACCATTGGGAAATAACACTTATGAATATGGTCAAGAATAATTCTACAAAAGACATTAGAAGCAACCCTTTCAAAGACCATCAGGAACACTCCTTCCAAATACCATTGGGAAATAACACTTTCAAATACTATCAAGAGCACTCCTTCCAAAGACGTCGGAAACAACCCTTATGAATACCATCGAGAACACTCCTTTCGAAGATCATTGGGAAACAACACTTCCAAAGAATTTTGGGAACACTCCTTGTGAAGATGTCAAGAGAAACCCTTCTGAAGACCATCAAAAACACTCCTTCCAAATACCATTGGGAAACAACACTTCCAAATACTCTCGAGAACACTCCTTCCAAAGACGTCGAGCTTTGAACTCCATCAAGCATCAGAGTTTTCCTTTGAAAATTGTGTTCAAACTTTCCAAATTTCAAAACCCGGTGAACTTGGGATTTATTCCCAACTCGCATTGGATCTGGACCATTGATTTTCAATATTGGGGTGATCTCCACCATTGTTTCACCAACTGCTCCAAACTTTGTCGAGCTTCTTCAAACCTGCAAATGAGTCTCGATCGTTGATTCCTAAAAAAGCAAGTGATCCTGACTTTTGATCCATCTTCCTTTGTTCCATGACCGCTAACTTCTGCCACCGTGGACCCTGTCATTCCACATCACGGTATGGTTCACGTCATCACTGTATGAAATTATTCCAAAAATTCCAAATATTATATATATATTAGAATTTTTACAATTCCTCCCAAGTTTTTCCATTGGTGAACTTGGAAGTTTTAATTGCTCCAAAATTAATCTCATCCGTCAATCACTAATTTGAATGTGATATGAGCCATTGGTTCTCCAACTTCTTCAGTCACCATGATAATGTGAAATCTAGCCTTCCAAACCGAATTTAACTCTACAACCTACAGATTTATGGCATTTATCCTTTCTTCAACGGTTCCAAGAAAATTTTAAACTTGAATCTGCCCATAAATTTGGGGATCTCACTCTGTTTTCACCATTTTCCCCTAAATCCATCACAGGTTGATATTTGTAATAATGAATTTTCCCAATTCGCTCGGGTCTTGGGCCATACAAGCTCGGTGTTGAACCTTGAGCTATGATACCAAATTGTAACATACCCACCTGCTAAAATGAAAATTAAAACACCCCATACATATAAAATAAATCAAGGGGCAGTAAGCCCATAAAAATTACAACAAAACAACATGTTGCTTTACTCATGCAACTAACAACATAATAAAAACCATGAATGCAAGCAAACCCAACAAAAATAACAACATTCAAATTAACATTTACACAACAAAATAATAATAAAAACAATAAAAGATGTATATGTTTGTAAATTAACCAACTGGTTGTGCACAAAAGGCATTCCTCCCAGCCATAGGATTTATGTTCATTTTCTCTCAACAACAAGCCACCCCCAAGATAAATCTATGAGTCCACAAGGAGGTCTATCCCTCTTGGTTTTCCACTCTCCACACTCAGCAATCTGAAACCTAGGTTCTACTCCCACAGTAGTTTCAATCCCCTAGCTCTCTTCCCCACAACTTGCACAACCCAAGGAATGTACCCCCTTCATTGCTTTTAGTCCATCGGGTTGTACCATTCATTTAATAGGGCTTCCAATGCACTTGGTTGGCCAAGAATATCTCAGCTGGGGACTCTAAGAACTCTCAGCTGCTCCAGGAGTGCTCACAACAACCTTCACAAGGCTCTTGAACCATTTACTCAATAGGAAAACACACTACATGCTTACAACCCATTTTACAGGCACACAAACCACATTTCCAACATAAACACAGTCAAACAATGGTTGACTTCAAGCACAACATGGTTGGTGTTCTTTCGAGCACTCAACTCCTCTCTTGCTACCCAAAATCTGCATGTAAAAAATGTTCTCTTTTCCTACTTGAAAGTCCTTCTTCTTCCTTGCTTGCTTGACTCTTACTCTTCCCAAAAAATGATGATTACACTCAACCCATGTTGTCATAACTGAGTGGGATGACTTCCTCACCCAACCTCTTACATGAATTCATTGATTGTCTTTGGGAATACTCAACAACAAATAGAAGGTTCACTCAACAATTAAAAATTAGGGAAAAGGTTTTGCATTTAAAACCCATGAATAAAACCCCCTTTAGCCCCCTCTCTGGTGGAATCATAGTCCACCATTTTTAACATCCCTCTCATATCGTAACCAACAATTATTATTTTTTAATCATTTCAAAATACATAATACATAGTTTGACCCTCGACCATTTTAATCAATATGGGATATTCACCCCAACATATCGGTTCAACAACTTAATTCACATTTATGCAATTACATTATAATTTGAGGGCTTGTTTTGAACAAGATGAATGCATGTGTTTCTGTGAAAGGATCAAAGGCTATAATGTGACACTGGTTGAGCGGTTCACCCTGAATTTTACTAGGGTCAATGCGACAATTGTGGGAATCACTTGCCAAGTGATGGAGGAAACTTTGTCAGCTGCGATGGAGATCCCTCTGCACGAAGAAAATTGGTTTAAAGGCATGCCTTTGGACATTTCATGTTATATGGATTTCATCAAGCTTGAATGTCGAAATTGAAAAATTGGAGCAAGCTTTCCAAGCCAGTATCTCCTGGAGCCTTTCGAGAAAATTTTGAAGGTAATCAGAAAATATTTCACCTGTGAAGGAAGGTTCAACAAGGTGTATCCATATCACATCAGGTTACTAATGCACTTCACAGGGGAAAATCCCTTAAACTTACCTTTTTTCTTGTGTCAGAGCCTGGGAAAGAGGGAAGACGGCGTCCATGCCAAGGTTGATCAGCCAGGGAACAATCTATTCCATTTTTCATTAATTAAAATACTAGTGGTTGAATAATAGAGACTTTTGAACAAGGACTGGGATTATTTTTTAATTTCGGCGAACATCCCCAGAGACCCAAAAGGAGAAATTCCTCTATCTGCAAAGGAAACAACACTTCATAGTTTAGAGGAAATAAAGGAAGTTTTTATTGGAAAAAAAGAAGGGAAGAAATAGAAGACTCGTCGTCCCATCATCCAACATCCCAGAAGAAAAGCAGGTCAAGATTGATTGACAAAACTGAGGAGATCCAAGATCCTAGTAAACCGTGCACCAAGTCCTCTACCAACAGATTTCCCATGCACACCGATCATCTAGATATTTTTGAAGGTGTAAACAAGGGAATTGATGAAAGGCAGGTGGAGTTAGGCGAGGAAAGAGAAAATGTTCAGGAATTGAAGCAGCAACTAAAGCAAGCGCAACATGTTATTGCCCAATTTTATCAAGAGAATAGAGAGTTAAGAAGACAGTTGGCAGAAATGACTATTGAAACACCAGCATCGTAGAGTCAAGTAGCTCAGTTACCCCCTAATTCGCCTACAGTGAGATAAAATAATGTAAATTGGCTTAAAAAACAGCTAAGAGAGGCCCAATATGTAATCATTGAGCTTAGGGAGGAACAGAGGATGTCAGAGGAAAATTTCCAAGAACATTTCAAAGAATGTAAACCAGCTATTGATGATGCATGTGAAACTCTCTCCAGTGCTCAATCAAAACTGAAAAGAAACACGGTTTTGTTGAGGCAGGTGAAGATTTTGAACAAACGAAACTGGTCTTTAAGAAAAACAATCAGAGATTTAATGTTGCAGGCGATGTCGGAGGCATGAGTAAGGGAACCCCATTTTTATCTTTTTGGATCATGGCATGGAATCTTTCTCCATACATATCCTGCTTTCTTACGTTAACAAGAAGTCTAATGTGGCACCTACAGAGTGAATATTCGTTTCGCAAATGTTGTAAGCTTACCTAATGAGAATGGCATGTATTAAAGAAACGCGTGCAAGTTTTGAAAGGGATGCATGGTCCCCAATCGTCGTTGCCACCTGGATTTGCACGAGTGACCACAAATGGGAATCCTCTACATAAACTCACCACATGCATGCTATAGCCAGTGATCGCACAACAATAACCAAAGTCTATTATACGAAGATGACAGAGTTTCCAGCAGTACGCATGATTACTTAGGCACCCCTTGGAAGAAAACGATGATTTATCGCAACCAGATGGTTGAATCTTACTCATGACCAAATTATTGAAACAAATATGTCGGTTATGTTATGATTGGGTGCAGTTAGATTTCTATTTTTAGTAAAAAATTTTGAAAAGGTTGTCTAGGGGGAGAGTAATTGATTCCAGGATTCTAGGGGAAAGTAGTTCTAGCATAGCAACCCAAGAGGGCGTTAGTTTTCTATATTGGATCTTTTTTATGTAAGTCGGGTTGGAAAAGTAGTTTAGACAGGGCACTCAATTGTAAACCTTTGAATCTGATGGAAATGTAAATGCATAGGTCCTGAATATTTGATGAAAAGATTGGTGGTGGTTTGATGTATTCTGATCCTATCTTCGTATGTACTTCTTGTTTCCTGCAAATTCATGTATGCTTCATTTTTTTAAATTGGAATTATTTAAAGGGTTTTAAATTCATATCATGGTGCTTTAGACACAACCATTTAAACTCTGTGTTTTCTTCTAAGTTAAGTCAGAATTCATCTCTAATGGTGCTCTGATTTTCTTTATGTTTCTCCCTTCTTTCGCCATACACAACGATATTGAAATTGAAAGACCATTACCTATTTATCATTTATCCTCTCAAAGCTTCCCTTACCAGTCATTGATTTCTCTTGTTTTCAGGGGGTTGACTCCATAGCCCAAAAGGTACTATACTTCCTTGCCATCGAAAACAAAAAATACTTTCTCAAGCATCTAAATCTAGTCGTCAATCCAAAGTTATTATCTATCAGAGACTAGTTCTCAGAGAGAGCCCTCTCTAGATTGGAAAGGCTAGTTTCCAGTCTTAAAGTTGGTTTGTAGGTTACCTTGGTAGATCATTCTCTTCAGCCCAACAATTTACCAAGTGCTAACATTTTGGCGTCGTTGTCGGGGACATAATTGAAAATTTTTCCTAGGAAAAAATGACTGAAGTTGTAGATTTGATTCCTGAGGGAAACAGTTAATCAGACACCTATATTGGCTAAAAATTATTTTACCCTGGCAACTTCATTGAATAATATTAGTAGCGTAAAGTAGTTTGAATAAAAAATATTGGCTCCTAAGAAAGTTTACAGTTGAGAAAACCCTAATCCAGAGCCCGCAACATCTATGTCTGATCCTGAAAAACTTCTACACAAAAGAAAGGAAAGGATAACAGACTCAATATGTTACTTGGACAGGAAACTGTCTTTACCGAAAGACGGGGTAAAAAGCATTGACGACATTGAATTCGATTTATTATTTGAACAAACCCTGTTCAGGTCCAAATCTGAATCTTATTTGAATGAAATTATCTTCAATGAGAAAAAGTTCCAAACTTTGATACCAACCAACCCCTCTCAAGTTGTTGTAATTTCCGCTCAGACTGTTCAGCCAATTCAAATTTGTCCTAAAGTCATGGCCGCCAGATTCCCGCCTCTTGCCTTTCTTTCCCAATTACATGATTTGCCTCAGAATTATAATCAGAGAATTAAATTATATGATGTTGAAGGGAATGCTTCAGCTCAAAAACACTTAGATTGGTTTAATGACTTTGTCGACCTGGAAGAGGTAGATTATGAGAATGCAAAAATAATATTGTTTACACAAAGTCTCTCAGGAGAGGTCAGAAAATGGTTCAAATCTCTTCTAGCAGCGAATATCCCTAATTTTGCAGCTTTTGAAACATTTTTTCTTGCCAGGTGGGGTGATAAAAATAATCCTCTTCAGTTACTAACTCAGTGTCGTGGTCAAGGTGCGGAATTTAGATTTTTGGCCTAAGAAATGGGTCACGGGATGGATTCTGTCCAGGAGGTGGGTGCCTCAAGGGGGGATGCACAGAACAACCGGACCTCGGCCTTCAACCCTTCATGGGTATCTCCCTGCCTTATGGTGTAGGAACACTTGACTTGGAGGATTTAAAGTTCCCTATTTGACAACTTCTATTGTTTGAAGATGTGAGAACTAGATAATGGGGAGTTATTTGGATTCCTATCCCCGAGATCCTCCCTAGACTAAAAAAATTCTTTTGGCACCTCCTATGAAGGAAAACTTAGTGAGTTTTTAGAAAAAATTTAGATGTGTGTTTGAGAGAATGGAGGTGTGAACCAATCTCGTTGAAGTTAAGTGGGAGTGGATAGTTTCGTCAAGAAAATGATGGGGTGTTTCAGAATCCATTTGGAGGAAACTTACTTCAACCTCCACGTTTTGAGATGAAAACTATGTGAGTGAATAATGACTTTGTGTGTGAACAAGTGAAAGTGTGCCAAATTTTTAATAACTTAGGTGTCACCTTGTTGCATGTGTACTTCATGTGGTCCTTACAAGTCTTGATTACTTAATTAACTAAATGCCATTGGCACAACCTTGTGGAATTTTAAAGTCCCTAGAG
>JASDQU010587917.1:0-10532 GCA_032191745.1 Picea mariana | reverse complement strand
TCAAACTAAATCCTCAATGGATTTTGGATCAGGGCTTCATAGTGATGGTTCAAAATATTTGGAATGATCCAAAATATCTTGGCGAAGATGGTTAACAGAAAATATTAGTTTGGAAACTTAAATATCTAAAGGCTAGTACGAAACAATGACAAAAGGTCCGTAATCTCAAGGCAAACTCACATCTCAGAAATTTGGAGAATGAGATAAAATCCCTGTTACAAAACTATTTGGATGGAACACGTATACCAGAGGAGGAATCTTTATTAAAAAATCTGGAGCATGAAAGGAACGTGTTACTTAATGAAAGCGACGAACTTTGGCGTGAACACAGTCGCGTTATCTGGATTCACAGTGGTTACCAAAACACAAAATTGTTCCATAATTTTGCGAATTTGAGGAGGAATCACAAGTTTATATGGGAGATAATGGATGAAGCGGGGCATGTGCATAATGTTCAAGAAAACATAAAAGAAGAGGCAGTAAAACATTCCAAATATTTTTTCAAAGACCAAGTAGCTCCTTCTACAAGCGATCAAATCAGAGTGGCAGTTATGTTCTCTAGACTAGTTACAGAAGCCGAAGTTGATGCCTTGTTTACTCCGATAAAATTGGGGGAATTAAGAGAAGTATTAGCCAAATTCAAAGTTGATAAGAGTCCAAGGCCTGATGGCTGGACTGTCGAGTTTTTTATCCATTTCTTTGATCTAGTTGGGGGGGATCTCCTAGATATGGTAGAAGAATCAATATTAAAAGGAAATCTTTCGGGAGGCTTAAACTCGACTTTTATTGCCTTAATCCCCAAAGTAAAAAAGGCCCTTACCTTTGGAGATTACAGACCCATCTCGCTTTGCAACCTCTACTACAAAATCATTTCTAAGATTATAGAAAATCGGATCAAGTCAATACTGTCCAGATCACTATCAGAGGAGAAGTTGGGATTTCTGCAAGGCAGACAAATTTAGGATGCCATTGGCACAGTTCATGAGTGTCTCCACAGCATTAAATAAAAAAAATCAAAATCTTTAGTCTTAAAACTAGATTTACAAAAGGTCTATCACTGTATAAATTGGGATCTATTAAGGATGATTCTTCTTCAAATCGGTATGGGCTTAAAGGTGACTAATTGGATTATGAGTTGTGTGGTTTCCACATCCTTTGCAGTTTTGATAAATGGAGAGGCTACAAAATTATTTAAAAGTGGAAGAGGATTAAGGCAAGGATGCCCATTATCCCCCCTTCTTTTTATTCCGGTTATGGAAGGATTAAGTCTATTATTAAAGGAAAGTCAAAGGGAAGGGAAGTTGACTAGTATCAAAGTTTCAAGAACCATAAATATTATCCACATTTTATTTGTTGATGATGTGATTATTATGACAAATGCAACTATGCAAGAATGGTGGGAGATTGATAAGGTTATAAAATCCTTTTGCTTAGCATCAGGATTATAGGTGAATGGAACAAAGACCACTATTCTTCAAGAAGGCTTGTCAGAGCAAGAACTAATGCCTTTCAAATCCATGTTTCCTTATATCTTCTCTGATCTAGCATCAAGTTTCAAATATCTTGGTTATTTTCTCAAGACTGGGCCGCAGCGAGTTGAAGACTGGGGCTGGTTGTTAAAAATATTGTAAAAAAAGATAGACAATTGGTGTTATAGATGGTTGTCTTTGGGAGGACGTTTCACCTTAATAAAGTCAGTTTTAGAAAGCTAGCCCATCTACTGGATGTCACTAGGGGCTATTCCTTGCTCTGTCTTAAATACTCTAAGAAAAATGATGTTTAATTTTCTTTGGAGAGGAAACAATGAATCAAATCACTTTCATCTATGCAAATGGGAACAAATTACTATACCAAATAAATTTGGTGGTTGGGGTATATGTAATATATATTACTTTAATAAAGCNATATCCCTCACACGATAGTTAAAAATTGGTTCAGATCCCAAACGTTCCATCATAAGGCGTCGTCAAGAATCTGGAGTGGTTTATTGAAATCTGTTCACTTAATCACCCACTGGTTAAGTTGGAATCCGGGATCGGGCCAGCTCATCGCTCTTGGGAAAGTTAGAATTCTAGGGATGGGAGAAAAATCTTTTCTCTCAATTAATCTTATGTCAGCACTTAATCATTGGAATATTTTTACACTTGCACAGGCCAGTAGGCATCACGACAATCAACACTTATCCTATTATTGGCTTAGCAACAGTGAATTGGGTTTTTCTGGAGACATTGTCACGGAATGGGACCAAATTAGATAGGCTCTTAATGACTCTGGAGCATTCTTACAGGATATAGAAGACTATTTTATGTGGATAGGTGGTGATAACTCTGGATTTCCTACAGTAAAAAACATCTATTGGGCCTTAATTTCAACCAAGAACCTGAGGAAAATGGGTAGCTAGAGACATTCTATATGGAAATGGAACATTCAACTAAAAATCAAACTGTTTATTTGGCTGGTAGTGGAAGGAAAAATCCTCACTTGGGATACTCTTCAAATAAGAGGATGGGAAGGTCTAGGGCATTGCTACCTTTTTAAACAATATTCTGAAAATATATATCATCTTTTTCTACAGTGTCCCTTTACCAACTCAGTTTGGGAGAAAGTGATCATTGAACATGACTTAAAAAATAGCTAGAAAGGTAACACTTTGTCGGATTGCTTTAAGAATTGGTTCAAAGATAAGACAGTTCCTACCTCGATAGCTGCTCATATATGCTGGTTTATATGGTTAGAGCGGAACACAACTATTTTTTAGGAAACCACACCATCTCTCTAGGCAGTGATTTATAAGACTTTGGCTCATCAAAATAGAGTCTTAGCTCCTCTTAAGGATAGACCCCCGAGAGATATTCTGATCCCGCAGCTAAGTAATACAACCTTAGATTGGTTCGATGGGGACGCACAACTTGATGGAATTTCGTGCAGAGCTGGACAAGTAATAAAAACACCAGATTTAACAGTCATAAGATGGGTTTTTAACTATGACAGAGGCACAAACACAAGAGCGGAGCTTATGGGTGCTTGGGCCACTCTCATATTAGCAGATCATCTATCTCTACATCGTCTTCAGGTAATGGGTGATTCCAGAGTTGTAATTGATTGGTTTTCCTACATAGGAAGGCTCCAGGTATGTGCAATCGATGGATGGAAATCAAGAATTAAGGACTTAATAAAATTGTTTCAGTTTGTCAGCTTTGAACATATTTTCATAAATTACAATATGGAAGCGGATCTTCTTTCAAAACAGGCACTAGGTGAACCAGAAGGCAGAATTACTTATTATCTCTACTCTAATGGCACTAAAGGACCCAAGAGACATCTTAGAATTCACTAGATTTTTAGATAATGGGGCTTTTTCTTTGTATTTATGTGCCAGCTTTAACTAGTCTGTTTTTTCAGATATAGTCTTTTTGACTTTTTGTAAAAAGACCAAGGTGATCTCTGTGGTATGATCTCGGTCTCTTATTATAGGGAATTTTAGTCTTAGTACTCTTTATTGGAACTATCTGGTCAGAGTACTCACAATATCGATCCTAGATATAGTATGCAAGATGTAAACAAATTATATTTCTATTATAATTGAGCAAATTTTCTATTGGAAAAATCCATGTCCCTTTTATTTGCATGATAAAATTAATTGAGAAGTGGAAAATATCGTTTTTGGATATGATAAGGATGTTGTCTGATTGCGCACATTATATGGATTACATAATGAGTCATATTTTGGACCCACAACAATTCATTATGTTAATGTGATCTCATCTTCAACACTTTAGTCGAGGCGTTTAACATGAATATTGACAATACTCTACACATCAACTCTAAATGTGAGATTTAAATAATGGCCTTGGTTACAACTCTAATGGCTTTTTTAAATACTTATTTAAATGACTAAATGCTTTTTAAATAATTAGTTAAATGATTAAGTAAAGTAAAACAATTTATTAAATTTAATTAAGTTTTTATATTTATTTAAAAATAATAAGAAATATTTAATATGTAAAAATATTTTTATTTTATTAGAGTTGAATAATTGATTTAGACATACAAAATCTATTTTAGTGTGATCAAGGTATATTGTTATAAATGTATATAAAGAGATATTTATGTTGTAAAAACAATTTCAAGATATACATATTTTAGGTCTATCCAATTTAATAATGAGATTTTTTTGGGAAGACATGTGAAATGGGTGTTGTATAGTATTTCTAGTTGAAGAATTTTTTTTTGCACAAAAGCAAGGGGGAAGGTCGAGCAACAAGCATATTCACACCGCAACAAGCCATTATATTAGCAAGAGACACCACATCCTTGTGGCTGCTCTTACTGGCACAAGGATCATTGTATATTGGAGCTTATATGTTGTTGTCGACCATACCTCTCAAATAGTAAGAGATTATTTTTTTGTATACATAGGTATTTATATCGTAGAAACAATTCCAAGATGCATAGATTTTAGGAATATTCAACTTAGTACATAATATTTTTTAAGAAGACATGTAAAAGAGGTATTGTAAAATACAAGTTATGAAATAAGTGTGAAAGACTCATAAAAAAAATTAATGCCACTTCAAGGGACAACCTCCAATTACAAATTCATAATATTCAATTGTGCCTCTTCATTCATACAATGGCTTATTAGTCCCTGCCATGGGACTATAGCAATGAGTTTGCTTTTGATGTGACATTGATGTGACATTAATTTGATTTTTACCATAATTTGTGTATGCAATGTAATGTTTAACATAGGAAAACAAATATATATATTTTTGGATATAATAAAAAAAAAATTGTTTCTCATTTCTAATTGATTGATAGAATTGAAGTGTTATTGCTCCCTTCACGTCTTTCAATATGTAGAATTAATTACATAATCAATGAATTTCACCAATCACCACATCTAAATATAAAAAATTGTACTATGTATTTATTATTATGCATTATTACATTTATATTATATTTATTATCTAATATATTATGCATTATTATATTTATTATCTAATATATTATTTATTATTATATTTATATTATATTTATGAATATTATTATTGTTCATTATACATTTTGAATAACAAACAACCTTCAATTATTATCTTTTGACAAAAAATATTCATTACTTGTGCATTTAGTTATATTAAGTTTCATTGTTTAACATGTATTTCCCAACTAACTCGGTATGGACTGCGTTGCCATGCAACCCTTGTTTATAGAAGAGGCAATGGTGTACTTAATACATGCACACTCTTTAACATGATGACACATGGAAGGAGAGTGGAGAAGAAAATGTAATTAGTAACAAGTGTCACATGACAGCGTAGTCCCTGCCACGCTGAGGTTAGCTTGTACTGGGATAATCAAATTTACATAAACTTCACTTAATTTGAGATGAATAAAGAGTATTGTATGAGGGCGGTGTTATCTCTTTGCCCATAAAACCTTATGTTCCTATATTTATATTTACATTATCATTATGATTTATTTTTAATATCGAAGAATCCATCCTCAGTGTTGCTAACATTTCTTACTTATTTGGATTCTCATTGAATAACTTTTCTGTGAACATCTAATAATAATAGATATGTTAGACTTTCTTAACTTATATTATTACTTTTAGTTTTTCTTGACTTGAATAAATGAAATATGTGTTATGTGGTAGTGGTAAGCCTAGACATTCATTTTGGCAGTAATTTAGATTGATTGCAATTTCTATTCGTATGAATAATCGGTATTTGTAAGTCTGAATCATTTTACAGTGAGGTATGCCTAATCTTAATATTAAAAAGGCTGACTTAGCTTTCATGCTTCCATTATGGTCAAATTGCTCCTCTCCATAACCTTTAAAAAAGCTCTTTGAATTTAATATTATAGGTGGGTCACACAACAAGATAAGCAACATAAGTCATTTTAATCTTGAATATAAATGGAGTCGTATAGTCCAACAAAAGTTATGCACTAACAAAATCATAATTGGGTTTCTCCAAATTGTCTAGTGATGTCCATTTCATGATGTCATAACCTTATTTTAAGATTAATAAACTCTAAACAACAATTAGTTTATGGTGTAGTGGTTTAAGTTTATGGAGTAGTGGTTTAGCAATAAGTTACCATATATTTAAAATAATAGTGTGACAACGTTACCATATTTAAAATAAGTGTCGTTAACATTTCTTATTTATTTGGATTCTCATTGAATAACTTTTCTGTGAAATTTTAATAATAATAGATTTGTTAGACTTTCTTGACTTATATTATTACTTTTAGTTTTTCTTGACTTGAGTAAATGAAGTGTGTGGTAGTAGTAAGCTTAGACATTTATTTTTGCAGTAATTTAGATTGATTATAAATTCTATTGGTATGAATAATTGGTATTTGTAAGTCTCAATCATTTTACAATGAGGTATGCCTAATATTTTCATATATGTTTGTAATTTTATGGTTTTGATTTATGCAATTTCATTTTTCTTTTTATATGTATCATTGAAAGTTGGTATAAATGATAACCCTGGAATCCTTAATTCCTAAAAAATTAATTGCTTCCTTTGATCACAGATTTTCATCGTTGTCTTTGGTAACCAAGTATGATGGCATTCTATGCTTATATAGACCATAAAATATTTGTAAATTTTAAACTATCAACAACACATATGCCTTTCTGTAGAAGAAGACTGTTGAGCCTCTAAATTGACATCCCCACTACCTTATTATACTCCTCATCTATACCTTTTTGGCTTACCTAAGCTTGGATAAATGACAAAGAACACTACCATTAGCCATTGATGAGGTCATAAAGTAAAGTATAATTAATTCATGCATTTTTGTGGTTTATTAAGCTAGGAGACTAAATGTTTCATGTACTAATGTTTCAATTTGCCATGTATAACCTTTGACCTCTAGATGAGTCCAACCTTTCTGTACCAGCTCAGCCATCCAGTACTTATGTGCCAGATTGCCACTGTCTGAATCTGGTACCAAGCGCACCTTCCATTCAGATCCAGTACTGAATCTCACCTGTCGCGATCTAGTACCAACGGCTACAGACTGTTGCGATCCAGTACCAACCACTTGTGCACTGTTCGGATCCGGTACCATTTATCGAATCTCACCTGTCACGATCCGGTACCGAAATAAAAAGCAGAATATACCAAGTTTAGCTCCAGATCGTACTAAAGATAATTGTTGGATGTTTGTTGAATCATTAAAGCTCTAGCAAGGTTATGATAAGCTTGTTTTTCTATTGCTTCATCCTCATACACTTCGTGTCATGAGGATGAAGCTTAAAATATGTAACAAAATATTTAAATTTGACAATTGACTGATTTGCTAAAGATTTCACCTCCTTGTGTTTCACGACTAAGACTGTTTAAATAGTGATGGCAAGGATGGTGGAGGTAGTAGAGAATTAGCATAACACAGTATGTGAAGCAGCGTTACATATTGTAGAACACATTATGAGTTGAAGTTTAATAAAAGGATGTCAATTATTTCCAGGTCTTGATCATTTATGAATGAATGTGAGTTGAGTTGTTAGCATAGTTTAATTCTATGTTTTGAAATTTAAGTAAGAGGAATGTGTGGATTGAAAGAAAGCTTACTATAGACTCTAGTCGCTGACATGTTGAAACGACAAGGGCCCACCACCCAACAAAGGTCAACATCCTTATATATTAGTGTTAGTAGTTGATTTCAATAGTATAGATGTTAGATTAGCTGAATCTTAATTCTTTCAGATGATAGCAGTATAGTTTAGACTAGGATTTTGATCATACGATTGTTTGGAGATATTTACTTACTCTGTTTTACATATGTTATGTTTCTGTTTTTATGAAGTTGATTTTGTTTCATGGACATAAATGTTGGCAGCAGTAGTCAGACATATTTGAAGGAGAACTAGTGAAGTTTACAACATTACATTGTGAACCACAACATACTCAGTATATTGACTATTGAACTACCCATGCTATGTCTTGATGATTGATGTGTGATTTCCCTTTTAGAAGTGTGATTGCATAGTTGTTTTCTGGGTCAGATAGCAGAGTTGATCTGTCAAAAGAACTCCATCTCATACTTGCATGTGCCATAATGGAGTAGATAGTCTCTCTGTGAAAGACAACCAAAGTGTGTTTTGATTTGCTAGTTTGTTTTATTTCCAGCATGCTTAATCGAGAATAGTTATATACTCATGACATTAGAATTACCTTTCTTATTGGTGTCTTGTAACTCTGTTGATTACGAATCCCAGATTGATAATTAATGAGTGCATTATACAAAACATATAAGTAGCACAACAAAGACATTATGTTTTCTTAACTGTTTTTAATCATTGATTTTCCAATTTTCTAAAATATGGGAGCAATGGAACTATGTCATACATACTAATTCAAAAGTTTTCTAAAGGATCACATCGTTTTTAAGAAACTTATGCACAATAAATTGCTAAATTATAACTTATGCAATGGATGGGCAATAGGAATAAATTGCTTAGAAATCATAATATACTTTCAAACTACTAATTGCAAAATCCCTTTTATTATTGTAAGTAATGGGAGGTGTGGCTTACCTAGCTTGAAGAAGACTGAAAGGCCAAAATTAGTGGCCTTCAAAGGCGAGTTTTCATCCTTGCTGAAAAAACAGAAAATTCTTTGGCTTGAGATCGCAATGTATGACACCCATTGAATGGAAAGTGTGCACCACCTTAACCATGGTTTTGCATAGTGAAGCAACTGCTCTCTCACTGCAATGGTCGTTGGCAATAATTCTATCAAAGAGCTCCCCACCAGCACAGAGCTCCATGACCAAATTTACAGAATGCTTATACTCATAAGCACCTTTAAACTCCACTATGTTTGGTTGTCCAGTCAAATGGTACATGATCTGGATCTCCCTCCTGACATCCTCTATATCATTATTTGAATTAATTTCCTCGTTGCAATGGATTTGCATGCATATTTCTGAAGGGTTTTCTTGTGGGTGTAGATGTATGTGACCCCAAACTACCCTCTTCCTAATTCTTTGACAATAGTGTATTGGGACCTCACACCTAGGATTCGTCCTGTCTCTTGTCGTCTTTCTGTGGGGGCTTTTGAGGAAGAAGGACGTGGAAGGGAAGGCATTACTAGCAGCCCTCTCTGCAGGTTTCTTCGATGGATTTGTTGCTTGCAAATTCAGGAGCAGCCCAGTGGTCGATAACTAGCTAAGTCCGAGCAGGAAGAAACCAGAGGAAAGCCAAGCATCCAAGGAGGCGGTTTGATCAAGTGTGTTGGAAGGGAAGGCAATGTCACATGCATATGATTTTGAAAATAAGTTGTGACATCCGGACACGAGTAACACATGTACAACTGTGGTTAGTTAATTAATTACAAATTAGATGAAAAGTGACGTTAATTATACAAACTAAACTAAATCTGTCCTGCAACGTTAATTTAACTACACAAATTAGTTACATCCAATTAACCCAAACACATGTCAAACCCAAATTTCTTGGCCGCCACTGTATACCACGATGCGCTCCGCGTAATGGTTGACTGGCTACATAGGCAACGTGTACAGGGCAACTCAAAAATAGACAAACAAGGATTTTTTCTTCCCATCTTGCTCCTGGCATCGGGCTCTGAATGGTATTCTTTGACTTCTATTGACATTGTCATAAAAAGTAGTTCTAAGGCCTACGATAATTTTTGAAAGGTTTCTAGTGGAAGGAGGAACCTCCAGGCTCTGCAGACTCAAGAAAGGAAGGACCTGAAGCAGTAATAGTGCGGCTCGGGTAAACTAGCGCGAAAAATATACAGTTTAATCAACGATTGCCTTTGGGTCCCGAACTCTATATGGGGAAGGAGGGCAGCGACTGATGAATTTGTGCCTGGGACTGGATTGGGCTCTTGAAAGGGAACTTTCGTAGGATTGGATGTCCTGAGACTGGGTGTTTCGTGTGCCAAGGTCCCCATTTTCAACGAGATTTCTCTCAGGTTGTTTCAGGTACTGGTCCAAAAGGGCATGGGTTCGAATCCCATTCTTGACATTCAAACATTTTGTTTCCATCTCATACGGTCTGACAGGATGGAAATCCCGTGATTATTTTCTACCTACGAGTGTTCAAATCTCATAAATTACGAATTGTATTGTCAACCTGGTTTGTTATAGTTTTAATGTTTTATGAATCTTGATGTAGCTATGGTTTGCTAGTTAAGAGTTTGAGATATACATAAGCTGGACTAGATTACCTTTCCAAAAACACCAAGCTCCTGATCTTACCAACCCTCACACTACGGGCTCGAGCTAAGTGAATTTAGTGTTTCTATAGATGAATGCCTTCGACATTGTTCCAATCAAGCTTTCTAACTTCCCACGATGAGGGCATATGTGTTGGATTACTGAGAGGGGGGGTGAATCAGTAATAACGTAATTATAATCCTTTTTCTTCAAATGTTATATCAATGTAGAATTATTATCCAATAATGAGCAGTAATAAATAAACAATCACACACATACACAGTACACCAGTGTTTTACGTGGAAACCCAAATCGGGAGAAAA
>JASDQU010587916.1:35553-46395 GCA_032191745.1 Picea mariana | reverse complement strand
TATAGGAGACTAGGAGGTATAATTACAAATAATGGCCTAAAGCCGACATAATTAAAATAACATTACTAATCTAAATTACAACTAATGGCCTAAAGCCGACATAAATAAAATAGCATTACTAATCTAATATGCCCCAATTAAGGGGTAATGAGCCAATATTAGGGCTTAACACATTGTCCCATGCTCTCTTTGATAGGGCTTGAGAGTCCACTAAGAATGGTCTTGAGAGCTAATGCATCATTCTTCTTTCCTTCATTTTGTGCTGCAAACTTTGACTTGTTCTTCAACATAACTGATCCACCAATGGTTTCCTTCCAAATCGTTGTTCCCATTGTCTTCAAATGTAATCTTATCTCTATTCTCCAAGTAGAATATTTTTCTTCATCAAGGATTGGAACTTAATCATCCATTTGTGTGTCTATGGATCTCCTTCATGCTTGTTAAGTCTTGTAGTGAAGGCCTGCTCTGATACCAATTGTTGGACACACCTACCACACTTAGAGGGGGGGGGTGAATGAGTGTGGGGATATTTTTACCAAAACTTTTCTCTTACACAAAAATCCTTAGTTAACATTCAACATTACCCATTATCCATTGTTGTAATTTATAACCAGTTAGATATAAACATATATCAACAACATATATCAACAATATATCATCAACAAGTCATCACTATTGGGTATGTGTTATATTCTTTGGATGCGTGTGTGTGGGCGCATTAGATATGACAAATGTGTCTGATGATCCCTCGCACTAGTGCTTTGTTTGTGCCATGTGCGCCGGGAGATTTCCTAGGGGGGTCCCAGGGGGGTCAGGTATGCCCCCCCCCTGTTGACGGGAAAAATTGACTGCTCGTCAACTGGAGGAGTGAATCTGGTCCGGGGTTGCCTAATTAACCAAATATTTTTGGATTAATCCACTCCGACAGGTTTAGCAGCTCCGTTGGCCGATCTAAGTCCTAAAGAAAGCGAAAAAACAAAACTAAAGAAAATGCAATAACTTGATGAATAACAATCGCTGAAAACTATATATAGATATAATATATATTTATAGTTTAATTAACTAATATTTATAAAATAACTCTACTTATCATACGTACAATATATACAAATGATTCTATTTCTAATATATATATAATATGTACAAAATATGAATTTTAATCTAAATCCGCGAAAATCGAATGTGAATTGTTTTTTTTTAAACAACAATAAAGCTATTATTTAATCTTTTTTTATTTGTTTTCTTATAATGTTTATACTCGAGAAATGGAATATCAAAACTGTCTAATTAAAAATAGAAATAACAAATAGTAGAAGATGTTTCAACTGTAGGAAATTTCTGTATTCATTAAACTAATGAAATCAAACTAACAAACTGACCTATTACCGCATCCAATATTTGTTCAGTGTGTAGCATCCAATCTCCCTGTCTGATGAGGTAAACCCGCAACAGATCCTACAATTGCTTCTCATAAATGTGAAGCAGTAATGATGGAATTCGAATGATAGAACATATAAGAGATATGATCACAACAATCTCATAATTTCACACGCAGCCACATTAAGTTAAATCTTGTTGTGAGAACTTGTGTATAAACATTAAATAAAAGATAAAGATAAATCTCTTAATTCAAGTTTTAACAAAATGATTGTTGTGTGTTAAATCTGGAACATAAAACATGGATAATATATAAATTTTTATCACCAATTTGTAGTAAACCACGACAGCGAAAGAAACCGTAATCTAATTACAAATTGAAATAATCTTGACTTGAATAAAACCACAATACGGAAAATCTAAAGCTGTGACGAGTTTTATATTTCATTCAAGTCTGTAAATGAAAAATCCATAATCCTTCCCCAGGCAGAGATGATCTCATGTTTACAAAATAACATGCTTATATAGGTTCTAGGAACAAAATGTTTCATGTTGATAACATCAAATCTATTCCAAAATTATGGGGGGTGCAACCTCCCTGATTTTACTTGATATCAAAATACCAACGGCCTAATCTATTTACTAAAAAAAACAAAGTTGATATGGCTAGAAGATGTCAACATTGCTTCATATCTCCTTGAAATCATGGGTTCCTGTTAACAAATGAAAATGGGGAAATTTTAGATATGTTTTCAATTGTCAAATTAAGCAATTCAAATTTTTCTATCTGGCTACAGAATCTTACGATTCTGTAGCTAGTTATAATTACAACTACAATCATATTTTATTCAACAAACAAAGCAAACTAATTTTTATAAGAAAGGTAATCTATTCAATCAAATCATATATCCTAAATTGAGAGTGACAAAATCATGCTAAACTTTAAAAAGATCATACCTGAAATCATGGGATTAAAACATATCAAGCAATCTTGGAGTTTACGATTGTTGTTGTTGCCTCTACATTCTTAAAAATGATAGATCCTATAGTTTTTAGGCGTTTCTCCTTTGCTTGAGTTATGGATTTGACTCTATTGTTCTCGTTTGTCAACAAATCCACTTGGTCCTTTAAAGATTTAAGTTGGGACTGTAGCAAAGGGACATCCGTATAATACCTGTTGATCCATTATCGACATTCATTACACTGTGGCTATAGGGACTATGCATTGGCACTGACAACATTAAGGATTGGAGAAGTGTCCACGCGAAAGGTATGTTTATCACAGAATCAAATGATAGGAAATTCAGGATTATCCTTTAGACATGGAGACAGGTTGCTAACATAATCGTATGGTCTGTCAGGGAAAAGTCCATATGACATTGGATCCTCTTCGGCCAAGAACTTTCAATTTCTGAATCTGAGTCCTCACTTACCTCAACTGTGTTTTTTGTGTCTGCACAGGGTTTGGATTTGTTTCGAGAACATCATGAAATCAAGCAACCATCCCTTTTATTCTTGTAATTAACATCGGCGCTGCCCTTTAGCTTCTTCCCTATGGGTTTTTTAATAGTTCTAGTGCAAGTCTTAGGGTGCGAACCCGGTTGATTTTCAGGTTGAGTAACATCAGGGTAGGTCAAGGGTTCAATATTAGGGGCAAGATCATAGGCCAGGAGTGGTGGAGAAGAGGTTGTAGTGTTCACGATGGTTTCAACAATAACCTGTTTATCGACCTGTCCCAACAATTGTTGTGTAATTACAACTGATGCATAAGGATAATTTTAATTAAACCATGATGGAATAAACTCGAATCAGACCTCTGCCTCCTAAACCATTTTCCCATCTTGTAGAGACTTATAAGCAGGAAGTAGGGCATATTCAATGGGAAGTCAATGAAACTCATAAGCAATCACAGATGATACAGGAAAACTGACCAAAATCTTCCTTCACGCATAATGAACTATTTCACAATAGCAAGAAGATCATGCCACTAGGTTTTAAAGATGAGACATGCATACCTCGATCACAACTAGTGATTTTCTGTGAGGTGAACATCAAAGTCCAGGGGACCTCTTCAACTTTTGTGTTCTTGAACCATTTTTGCCTGACACTTGGTAAACCTGTAGCTTGGCTTAAAAATTCTTCAGTCACCTCTAGCTACACATCACCTATCTTTGCTCTGCAGCCATCAAAGGTTAATGCGAACTCTTGGGCAACTCTCAGACTAAAACCCTTAAACTTTTCAATGAAAAAATGCCAATCGTTCCTGTCTAAATCATCCATGGCATTATCATACAATAACAAGGTTTGGATGCCATTGGGCTCGATCCTTACCACTGGAGCCATGGCGAACAGAAGGGAATCAACACAGAACTCGGAGGTAGGGTTTGATAAAAAACCACAGAAACATAGCCTCAAGTTTCCACAAAACAATACTAAGACAGTTCAAATAGTAGGCAGAGGCATTAATCACCATGCCTGGGAATGAAATCATAAAGCCCGAGACCATACAGAGAAGTAATAGCATGCTATACTTCATATGACACCTTGGTTTACGTGTACGTATAAGGATCAGAACACTTGAAAACCGTAGTATGCACATTCATAGCTTGATTACAAAGGTAAGTGTATCAAATAAAAGTTGAATAATTAAAAGTTTTATGAATCAATACTCCATTAATATCAATTGAATATTAATGAATGGAGGTCTTTCACTTACATAACCAAGGCACGTTTAGAACCGAGGAGTTATAAACAAGTAGAACAATCATGTTCATAGCAAAATATGACAATTCAATAATAGACCATATCAACAATTTTCCTTTAATCATAAATCAAAACAAAGTGTCAATTCCAATTGCGAGTTTTCATGCTTACAGTCATGAAAAAAAAATTGAAAGGAAGATATGTAAAAAGCGACAAATGACAAGTGTCATTTAGTGACAATGGTCATGACGAGTAATGAAGATTTAGAGACCCTGTGTAGGCAACTTATAAACAATAGAAATTATATTATTGTTGCCAACAATGGTGACACGCTGGGAGAAGCAATTATCTTTGCCAAATGAACGAGTTCAGATTAGGATAATCAGAAAAAAATTTGAATCGAAAACAACCAAAACGTTTTCTGAACATCGTAAATAATTATAATTGCATTCCAGTTTCAAACAAATGTTATTTTTAAAGAGACAAAAACTGGCAACAATCTTAACATAAGAGAGTCATGATATTAAAGTTAAAATATTCAATACTGTTGACAGGGTTGTTGCTGCCAGCAGGCGTCCATAGCCTTGACAGGGATGTTAGTTAAACCACTCTGATATATGTATCCTGCCAAGAAGTTTCGGATTAGAACGAAGGACAATTAAGATAAAAAAGAATCCATATATGAGAATTTTCATATACCTGACATTAATTTGCTGCTAGCGGGCCTGTTCAGTACCCCGGTGAAGTTATCTTGGCATCATGCATGCATTTACCCACTACCAGCAGACCTGTTCAGTATCCCGATGGGTTTACAAGCACTTCCCATAGCTCTGAAGGTTTATTTAGTTTTAAATATATTTAATAGAGTGGGGTGATGCTGAAAATCCTGGTTTTTGGACACATCTTAGTAAATTACAGACCTTGAAGAAATTTCTTAGCTGTCCTTAATTAAGATCTAGAAATAGTTTTTTAATAAAACCGACTTTCAAGAGCAGGGAGACATCTCTGAGTTGTTCTCTTAAGGAACAGGGATAGTGTAAAAATAATTTTTATGGATGATCGTGAATACCTTCAGTTGCAGATTGAAATCAAGAATTGCTTTTCAAACAACAAGTTATCTTTAACATGGCTGCAAACTCAGAAAAATATCACAATTGATGTTTAAACAACTTTCAACAGTGATTTTAGAGGGGAAATTTTTCTTTTCTCTTCATCTGAGATGACCCGTGATGTAGGCATGTGTGTTTCAAAAATAAAGACTGATAAGTATAAAGGAAAAATCAAAGCAAACCAGCAGAGAAAAACAAATAACCAACAAAACAGAAAATATTTACACAGTGTACATCAGAGTGTCATCAGGCAAAGTACCTTTTTAGAGCTTGGTCATTCACTGGAAAGGTGTCTGGTTGCCCCTCTAAATTCTGTAATCGAAAGGAACTGGGACCCAATTTATCAACAATTAAAAATGGTCCCAGCCACAAGTTCTGAAACTTTGTATGCTCTCCTTTTCCTTCATGAGGTTTGTCCCATTTTAGGACAAGGTCACCTACCTCAAAATTTATGTCAGAGGTAGAATTGGAATCAAACCAGTTTTTAACAATGAGTTGATGTTGATCCAATTTCCGTTTTGCTTGAACCCTCACTTGGGACAGTCCTCTTCCTATACTTTCTGTGATTACTGCAGAGAAGGAAGAAGGACATGTGGTGGAAGAATTGCCTCCCTGCCATAAACGAAAAAGAAAGGTGAGTTACCCACAACAATTTTAGGAGTTACTCTATCAACCCAGATTGCGTTTAACAATGCGTTATGCCAATTTTTATGGTTTTCGGAGACCGTTCTCTTGATAATTTGATCAAATTTTTATTAGTCGATTCTGCCAAATTATTGCCTTGGGGGTAATAGCTGGAAGAATACTTTAATTTAATTCCTTTTTCTAGAGAGAAATCACTCATTTCAAGACACGAAAAATAATAAGCATTATGAAATACCAGGCTTTCAGGGATACCGAAACAAGTAATAATATTTGAATTCAAGAAGGATATTACCTGGCTGGTATTTACATCTTTTAATGGGGTAGCCTCGGCCCACCTAGTGAAGTAATCTATGGTTTTTATGATATATTTATGCTGCTGCAAGGACGACGAATTGATTGGGCCTATAATATCTAGACCCCACTACTGAAAAGGGGAGTCTACCGAAACTGGTTGCAAAGGGAAAGTTGGTTTTTGTATCCGTCCGGATGCCTTTTGACAAATTACACACTCGTGACATAAAGCATGAGAGTCTTTAAAAAGGGTAGGCCAGTAATAACCTACTCTTAATACTTTATGGGCAGTGGTGTCTCCACCAAAATGCCCACCAGCTTCTTCTGCATGCAATTCCAATAAGACTTGTTCTGCTTAATCTTTCTCAAGACAGCGCATTAGTACTCCATCAAAATTTTGATGACCATTAATTAGTTGAAAAGAAGCATATTTTAATCTTAGTGCTCTCCTTTTTATGGGATCAAGGTGACAGGGAGTTGATCCGTGTATAAGACAAAATTGTATGTCGTCGTACTAGGGACTAACAGGGTTTTGTGCATAGTAGATTTGATTTTGATAATGTTGTCTTGGATTTAGCATATCATTTTCCTCTTGATGTCCTACAGCTGAATCAGGGACCAACTTGCATAAACCTTGGCCTCTTACTATTTGTGCTGGGGTGATTTCTCTATCATACTCTTGCAAGGATGTGACCCAGTTTGCCCTTTTTTCACCTAGTTCTTTCTGTATTAACAAATTTTTTATAGTCGGGTAAGGGACAATGATTTTCATCCTAGATTTCAATAGATAAGATCACAACTACTTTACTTTTTTGAAAACAGCATAGGCTTCCTGATCTATTGTTCGGTAATTAAGTTCTTCCCCCTTGAAGGATGATCTCATAAAGGCAATTGGGACTTTGTTGTTTTTAGCGTTCTTTTCAGTTAGGATGGCAGCATATGAGCGATCAGAGGGAAACATGTAGAGGGTGAAGTCTTGCGAAAAGTTCGAGCTCATTAGAGAAGGAGCGTCTATTATGGACTTGTTTATTGAATCAAAAGCCTGGATTTCTAAAGGTCCCCAATGGTAATGTACATTATTTTTTATTAAGTTTTGCAATGGTCTCACCATTTCTGAAAAACTGGGGATGAATCTCCTAACAAAATTTATCTGACCTAAGAAATATTGCATGGAATTTTTTTATGAAGGAGGGGGTAGTTTTGAAATTACTTGAGTTCTTTCAGGGTCGATAATCATCCCTTTGCTCAATACAATGAATCCGAGGAGTTTACCTTGTTCTAATGCAAAGATAAATTTTTTAGGATTCAAAGAAATGTCATACTTACGACATCGTTGTAGAACGAATCTTAAATGAGCTATATGATCTTCTTTATTTTTTGGGAAGACAGTGACATCATCTAGGTAAACTACCACAGATTGATTGATTAATCCTCGGAAAGCGATGTCCATCTCTCTCTCAAAAGTGGCACCGGCATTTATGAGTCCAAAGGACATATTTCTGTAAGCGTAGGTGCCTCATGGAGTGCAGAAGGTGGTTTTGAGTTGGTCTAGAGGAGACATAAGGACTTGGTTGTACCCTGAAAATCCATCCAACAAGGATAATCTTTCAAAACCAGACACATGTTGAAGGATATGTTCCATGGTAAGGACAGGGTAGTTGTCTTTATCAGATGCTCGGTTAAGATTTCGGAAATCGACTCATAGTCGGATTTCTCCACTCTTCTTTCTGATAGGGACAAGATTAGAGACCCATTGTGTGTGCCTAACTGGGAAGATTATATTAGCGTTCCGGAGTTTGTTTAATTCCTTCTTGACCATTGGTTCGAGTTTTGGGTACATTTTCCTTAACTTTTGTTGAAAAGGTTGGGTTTGGGGTTTCATGGGGATAACGTGTTGTATGATGTTAGGATCAAAGGTTTTTCAGGTCGTCATATGTCCAGGTAAAAACATCTTTGAATTCCTTAAACAACTTAATAAATGCTACTTTTTCTTGCTGAGAACACCCCACCCCTAAATTAATGCATTGTGGGTTGTCTTTAGTTCCCAAATTTACTTTTTCATCCTTCAAAGAGGAACTATTCATTTTACAGTTCACTGATTTTCTGAACATGTCGTGAAGATCATAAAATTTTTCTAATCTAACTACAGATTTTGGGATAGAGTTTACCATGTCATATGAAGATTATGGGGATCTTGGATCTGGTATTACTGTAATGTCATGAAGATTTTCGTCATGGGTACCTTCTTCGATCACCATTCCTTGGAATTTTTCTTCCATATGCAGAAAACTTATAGTCTATTGATCATCATTGAAGACTCTCCAATTTGTGATGTTGTCTGGGACGAACTGTCTGAACAACAGTTCAATGGAAAATGCATTTGGAGATAAGCCTTCTGTAGGAAAACGTTTTGAGGCAACGTTAGCTAACAAATCATTTTCTGAATTATTCAATCTATGAATAGGATTTATGTTAAATGCGGAGAACTTGTTCATTAAATTCCATACCTCAGTTTGGTAGCTTTAAGGTGCAGAGATAAACAATGGATAGAATTTTTTACCTGTCTAACCACGATTTCTGAATCACCAAAGACAGTCAAATTTTGAATGTTCACAGGTAATGTTTTTCTGAGGCCTTGCAGGAGTGCCTCGTATTCGGCCATGTTGTCTATACATTCAAATTATAACCGGCAAGCAATCATAGTCTTGTTACCCGTTAGATTGATGAGCACACAACCTGCAGCATCTCCTTCCTTAGATTTCGACCCATAAAAGTACACAGACCATATTTGATTTTCGTCGGTTGCATGTGTCCACTAAGAAGAAGTTGTTGGTTGTGTACATGTCAAAATTTTAGACTATTGTTCCAGGTTAGTGATAGTTGAAGTTTCGGCCATGAAATTACCAAAAAAAGTATCCATTCCGTATATTTCGGGCGAATCGGCAGAAGGAGTGAATGGTTCATTGGTATCATTTAAATAAGTCACCATGAACTTCAGATAATGTCCACGATTTACCTTGATTATGTTGGGCTTTCCATTCTCGGGCAACCACAAGTGAGACCAATCTGTTGCAAAATAGCCGTGTAATTGTTCTGACTAGTTTCTACTTAAAAATAGACCATAAACTTCTGGGATATCTACAATAATAATATCAATAACTTGATAAAATTTACGATTAGAAGACAATATTATAAGCACATTTCTTAATTCGCCTATCACTTTAACACTAGTTCAATCAAGCTGGATAATTTTCAAGATGGATGGTTGAACTTTGGCATTAATCTTTTGACAAACAAACCAAGGCATTACATTAGATGACGCACCTGAATCTACCATACACTTATGTACGTTCCCATTGAAAATTTCAAAAGTTAACAAAAATGGAGGGACATTTCTACGAGTATTAACAGTGGAAGCTTGATGCTTTTTACTTGCAGCCTCTGAAACTAGTTTATCTACATTTGTTACATTATTTACAGGACGGTCTCTTTTATCATGAGGCTCGGATGTAGTTTTGGAGGAAGCCTTCTGAGGAATTTCGGGGTTGTTTTGAACACTTTTGTTACTATTCAGATTGTTCTCTGCAATATTCTACAACATTTTTTGTAGAAGGAAAGGGAATTTTAATAATTTGTAAATAGAAATGTTAGCCCTCATATTTTTTATATCCTCAACCAAATCATAATCCAAACTTGGGTTTACTAAATTCGATTTAGTCTCAGTCGATTTAGATTGTTTTGGAGGCAAAGTTGTCATGATTTCAGAAGAAGGCTTATTTGTTGTCTTGCTCCTAGTATTGTAAGGGTGCATTGTTTCAATATTATCTTGAAAAATGCTATCCGAAAAATTTCCAAAAATATTTGGAGAGGATTCATCTTCTTCTACTATCTCTTGTTCAACTACTTCTTCAGGAATCTCAGAAGGAATCAAGTTTTCGTGTGCTTCTAGGATCGTTTGAATAGAAAATTGTAGGCTTTCTAGATTTAGGCCTTCAGTATTTGAATTAGGTCGGTTGGTGGGAAAAGACTTCCTAAGAGGAGGTTTGTAAGGCCCTTTGCTCAAAGAATCTTCTTCAGTCATCTTTTTCAAATCTATAACTTGGTTGGACAGTTTTTGAACGACTTTCTATAAGTTTTCTAAATCTGAACTCTCAGGTTGAGATTTGTTTTGGGAAGGTCTAGGGAGGATTTTGATTTTCTTTTTGGAAGATGAACTAGTCTCTGTCTCATTGCTAGTAGTGTATTTTAAACTGAGAATGTCTTTCTTGATCTGACTGGTCTCTTCGAAGGCTTCTAACAACGTGGCTTTCTTGGATCTCTTTACCCAAATGGATATGTTTTGATGTAAGGCTTTCGTATAATATGCAATAATAAGATTCTCGACAGGCATCGAATCTGTGGGGATTTAGTTCTTTAGTGTCAAGAACATTTGATTAAAGTCTTAAATATTTTATTTGGGGTTCATTCTTAAACTAGAAAGATCCATGACTAGAACTTCAGGAGACTTGTCATCTCCGAACTTCTCAAGGAAACAGGATTCAAATTTCTCCCATTACACGATGGTGTGGGGTTGTTGGGCAAAGTACCAGGTAGAGGCATTGCCTTCAAAGGTGTAGGGAAACAATCTATAGAATACATCTTTGTGCTCATCACTACGGAGTCTAATGGCTAACGTAAAATTTTTGATGTGATCTTCAGCTATCTGTTTGGAGTCTGG
>JASDQU010587915.1:34609-67199 GCA_032191745.1 Picea mariana | reverse complement strand
AAGAGCTGAAATGAAAAAGATATATGGCTGTAACAAGTGAACATCATATCCATCTTTTACATCCTCCTGGCGAAGTTGTGCAACAACAATAATGCCTTCAAACGAATTGCATTCACATGCAACTTGCATCATGCAAGTTGTGTTAAAATGTTGCAACTTATCATGCTTCCCATAAATGCACACATAACGCTGAAAAGTGCATTTACAACAGAAAAATGAAAGCCTTACTTGCTCAAGAAATCCAACCATTTCTTACCAAGCCAACTCAATGGTGACTTTTTCTGCTGAAAATCGTCCTCTTGTGAATCATCTTGACACACATCGATGATGGAATCTCCACTTCCATTCTTGCCAATCTCTTTATCCATCTACTTCTTATGCTGTGGATGAGTGGTTGGATGCAATGTCCAACATTGGTCAATGAGATGACCCCTCTTATGACAATGAGTGCAAATCTTTTGCATCCTCTTTTCACGTTGTCTTTGCTTATAAAGTTTCCTAAAAGTGGTCAATGTTTTCCAACATTTTGAAACATGATGGTTATATAAACCACAATATGTAAATGGATTCTTTCTTCCATTTTTACATACAAATTTATCATGCTTAACATAATCAAAAGCAACTGAATGATAAGCANTTTGAAGAGTTACAAGCTCTCCTTTGAATACCATCAACAATGTTCTTGTAATCATCACTGTCACAACTCTTTTGTCTCACACATTTGCATTCATCTTGACCACAAACTTTGCATGCTGAAGGGATTGAACTTTCAACAAAAGTTCTTGAACTTTCACCTTTATAGCCTTCTTGAGGAGGTGAACTTGAAACAAAATTTGTTCTTGGAACTTTTTCCCTTGTCTCTTCAACTTTGGAATTTTCTCCATTTCTTCATTCATATCCAAGACCACAATACTTGGGTCTCTCTTCAACAACAATAGGCTCAACAATGCCTTGTGCATGCTTACCCAAACCTCAACCTTCATAGCCCATTTTTAACAATAACTTCGACCCTATTCCTCTTGTGTGCTTTTCAAAAACACCAAAAAATTCATCTTGAGAGGAATGAGAAGATAAACTAACATTGCATACCTTATGTTCATGCATGTACTTGGTAAGGGTTTCCTTTGCCTCATGGAGTTGATTCTCCATCTCATGCAACTTTTCAAGAAGCTGGTATTTCTCCTGCTTCATGGCTATCAACTGCTCTTCAAGGGAAATGCTCTCATTTCTGTCTTCACACATCTCTTTCATCAAATCTCTCATGGTTAGAATCTCTTCTTTGTCAAAGAATTTAGATAATGAATATGTATGAGAACTATCAATGCTTGAAGCTTCCTCCATCCTTGGAAGATATCAAACTTCAACACAAAACTTGCACAAAAACCAATAGCTAAATCTCAAGCTATCAATGGCAAACACATGAGCAAAACAAACTATGCTTTAATACCACTTGATCTGAATATAGAAGGCTGACTTGTTATGCTATGCAAGCACCCTCTACTTCATAAAAATAAACTTTACAGGACCTTGCTTCATGTGTATAAATGTGCAAGAACAAAATTATGTGCCAAGTTTATGAATCTTCTTTTGAATGTTTATGTGCGAGGAATTGTTCTTTTAGATGGTTAAATATGTACTTTAAATAAATACACAGCAACACAACTTGCAACAAATAAACCATCAAACTCACAACAAGAACAACATGATAAAGGAGTTCACCCCCCTTCGGGCTACATCTCCTTGAGCCTCCATCAATGGACTTGGCTCTCTGGGATTAATTTGTCAAAAGTTATTTTACAAGCTGCTGCTCAATTCCAATGGAAAAACAAACTATACCATCGGGATCAGAACACATAAAAACCCCAAAAATGACTAATAGAACTCTGAAAACGGATCATGGCTCATCCGAGCATGACCTCTTCTACATGTGGCCATAAGCTTCCCTGAGCTTCTCTTTGGAAAAAACACCTGTAAAAGTCCTCAAAATCCTCTGAAACCTATCCCAATGTGTTTAGAGCATAACAATTAGCCAAAAATTATTATTCAATCACAGAAGACAAACATAGGCTCACCAAAACATGTCCTCAATCAATGAGGGCTTCAAGCTCCTTGGAGCTCTCTGAAACTTCAATGGTGCAAAACCTGCAAAAGAAGTATTCAAATGGCCTTGATAATAGTGCCAATGGATCCAGGACATCTAAAAACCCCTAGATGGGCTTTTACGGCACCTCAATCGGCCAAAAGATGAAGAAGACAGGCCTCCTGGAAGTCCCCCCTTCAAGCTTGTTGTCTCTTCATATACAAAACGGACCCTTCTTCAATGAACCTGGCACACACGCAATATATAGCGTGAAAACCCAGCACCGGGTGCAACTGCACCAATGGTGCAAACTGTAGAATGGTTATGGACGTGCCAACCCCTAACCGCCTAGCACCTGGGCACATGGGGGTCATATGACCTCGCGCAAATGTAAAAAGGGATTTGTTTTCCAAACCCCATGCTCCATGTATAAACCGGTGGTCATATGAAAAGGAGTGCGTGATCGGGGGATAACTCCATTGTTATACCAAAACCCGCGCGTACAATTTAACCGGTCATATGGATCAATACACATGACCACGGGCCAACCGTTCAAAACGCGCGCCATAATATATTGGTCATATGGTAATGCAATATAACCGTGGCTTAACTGTTGATAAACCAAATTAAAAACCACGCATGTACCAACGGAAGTATGGGAATATGACATGGTCGTATACATTATAAATGTGACCAGGGGCTGGGGCTAAGCCCTAGCCCGAACCCTCGCGCCGACCATGACATAAAATGAACTCAAATACATTGTTTTACATATATTGTATAAGCAACAATGTGTGGGCTATTGGTAGCCCACACTCTACCAAAGCGCGGAGCCACAGAGAGGTCTGGGGTTCGACCCCCGCGGACCTCATACAATTTTAAAACAACAAACCAATTTCCAATACCGGGGTGCCACGTGGCAGCCCATGACTGGGCCACGTGGCACCTTGCAATTTGCCCAATAATTGCGACGTGTCGCAATGTGATTCGCCCAAATCCACCAATATGAAACTGCCACATCATCAACTGCCATGTCATCATATGATCACCACGTCAGCATGTACGGTCAAGCCACATCACCTCTATCACGTCAGCCTGTACGGACTGTACGGACTGCACAGTCAGCGTCCCTTTTTTGCCTATTTGACGATTCGAACAGATCGCAATATCTCTCGCTCCCGACGTCCGTTTGAGATGAAATGAGTTCCGTTGGGTTTGTGATGATGAGGGCTACACTCTCATTCATTTTGAGGCAATTCCAAGAATGTTGATTTTTAAGCTAAAATTTGACCCCTGGTCCAAATTTTGATCAATAAGACAATTCAAACATTAAAAACAGATGTCATTATCAATCTAGATCAATTTGAGCCTACAATTCCTTATGTAAATTTAATCCTTATTACAAAACCACCAACTCATAAAAACTTTACCAGTTGGACTAATGTTTGAAATAGAAAGTGGAAAAAAAATCCTCTTAGGTCTAATCCTATCCCTTAGCGACCTTGTTAGCTATCTAACTTTTGTGTTTCTATGATGTTGTGCCTATCTAATTTATTTCATATTTTTAGTCTAGTATTAGGTTAGGTTAGTCATATAACATTGTATTCTTATGTGATGTTGTTTCTCTCAATTTTTTATAATCACATGCAATTCTAGATGTAGTGATTAACTCTAGTTTGTAGTTGATGTAACTTTTTTATACACTATTAATAAGGAGTAGCTAAAATATAAAAATTGCATGATGAAATCTACTAGCCAGACAATGAAAAATGAGAACATGCCAAAGTGTCTTAGAAAATAAAATCGTGACTACTATAAGTAGTATAAAATTGTGACCATTGTAAGTAGCTTCAAATCAACACGTCATAATTTAAACCAACCAAACCCAATTGTGGATGACAAGTGGATGGCATTCTTGTTTTAGTGGTGAATTTCAAAGATTGACATTTTCTCTACAAAACAACTTAGAGGCTAGTGTATGGTGTCGAGTGATTCAAGTTTGAGAAATTTTGACCACTTTCGTTAAATGGTGTGTAATTATTTTCCATGGTGATTCAGTACACACTACTCAAGTACAAATTGAAGCATATCGATCTTAATAGTTAATCGATAATAAAAAAAAAACATGTCAAAATGTCTTAGAAAAAATAATTGTGAGAATTGATCATAATCAAAAGGAGTAACTAAAATATCATGAAAGAGTAACTAAAATATAAAAATTTGACAACTTATTGTTTGGTATGGTGTAGGTAAGACAATTACTTGTCAATACAAGGATTTGTCACTATGAATGAAAATGATAGGAAGCTTGCTCAGTTTAGAGTGGCATTAGAGGCAAGGGGCAATGGAAAATGTCATTTCCCTTGCTATGATTGTAGGGGCTTGCAAAGAAGAAGACTTTTAATAACAACAGTTGAAAGACATTGTAGGGAGAAGGGGCATGCCAAAGGGGGTTATGAATATTGTTCCTTGGTAAGAGGTTATTCAATATTTAATGTATTCTTTGTAATAGTCACCATGTCATGAATTTTAGTAATATTTCTTATTGTTTTTTTTAATATTTTCTATACACAATAACTTTAATACGTTGTTTTTAAATATATAGACAATGCCCCCAAAATGTCGACCTCCAAAGAGTTATTTTCCAAGTACTAGAAGAAATACTCCTTTATAGGGTGATGAAATTCGATATCAAAATATTGAAGCTGTTGATCAAGTTATTAATGATGATATGGATGGAGATAACGTTAGTGACACAAATCAGGAATATGAGATACATAGATTGATCCAAGACACATTTTCTCCAATGGATGAGGACAACCAAGATGATAGTCATGATGTTGATCCTCTACTTGAGAAGTCACGTCAACCTCTTTATCAAGGATCAACAAAAAATCTTCTATCTGATATATTGTTGTTGGTGAACTTGAAGGTTTTGAATGGTTTATCAAACACACGCCTCACATAGATACTAAGGTATTTAATTTGTTAATTATTTATGCCTGCATGTTCACAAATACTTAAAAGGCTAATTTTTTTCCTATATTACTATTGTTTTATAATTTGTAAATTATGGATGTGATATTGATGATTACTATTGTTTACATTGACTTATTGTTTTGAATTTTGTATATTGTTAGGTGAATTTATACTACCAATGTCAAATATTTTTCCACGCACATATCGAGAAATATCCATGATTATGAAAGAAATTGGAATGGAGTATCAAGATATTGATGCATGTCCTAATGATCATATCATATACTATGGACAACATGCATTAGAAAATGAATTCCCACAATGTCAAATAAGTAGATATTGAACCGATAAAGCATCAAAGAAGGTGCCTCACAAAGTTCTTCATTATACTCCGATAATTCCACGTTTCCAGTGGTTGTTCAGGTGCCAAAGTATATCGCAGTTTATGGATTTCCATGCAAAGAACAGAAGTCGAGACTGTGTTCTTCGAATTCCTACAGATGGTTCTGCATTGAAGTACATCAGAGAAAAGTGGCCAATTTTTAAAGAAGAACCTCGTAATGTTAGACTTTCATTGGCAACTGATGGTTCAATCCATTTGGAGAGCTTCGTTCTACGTACTCAGTGTGGCCTATTTTTGTTATAAACAATAACCTTCCTCCTTGGATTTCGATCAAGAGAGAGCACACAATGTTGGCAATGATTGTTCCAGGTATTTAATTACCTTTTATTTTCTTTAAAGTATGAAAAAATATTTCATTTATTTTTTTTGTGCATGGTAATTATGTATTTTATATATAACGACATATAGATAAGTATAATTAATCATGTATGTTGACCCAATTAGTTAAGTACCAGGTTAAATATATGAACGTATATATTGAGCCTCTTATTGATGAGTTGTTGACAGGGATGATTTTAAGGATGGAAATTTATTTTAAAATGTAGAAACCTTGGCGAATCTTACTAATCCTTCATATTCCAACTATAAATGTTTGGCGATATTTTTGTAAAAATATTCAAATTTCTAAGGATTTTATATAGTTTTTATAAAATTTTGGTTATTTTTAAGGTAAAATAATTTTATCCTATAGAATTTGGGAGAATCATTTTTAAAATAGCGAATCTCGTTTTTGGAAAAACCATGGAAATTTAACCCATGAGCGAAATTTAGCCCCTAAAATCATCCATGGTTGTTGAAGTTATGGGCTGACGTCACTATGTATGACATCTCTAGACCAATAGGGAAAAAACGATTTCAATTCCATGGAATACTATCATGGACAATTCCTGATGCTCCCAGGTTACCACATTTTTGTGGTATATTTTTACTTTCTTTTGTGATTCAATATTGTATATATTTATTGAAAATATCATGCATTATTTTAAATTGTAACTCTAATTCGCTACATTAATTCATATATCTTGTAGGTCTTCAAACAAAGGGTAAATTTGCATGCCCAGTTTGTGGTCCCATGATAAAATCTCATCGTTCCAGGAGTTTAGGAAAGGAAGTGTTTGATGAGTATAGACACTTTTGTTGATACTAAGAGGGGAGTGAATCAATATCAAGTAAAATTTAAAAAAAAAATCAACTTATACTTCAACCAGATTATATATTCAATGAAAAATGAACAATAATAGAAGAGTTACACCAATACACCACAATACACCATGCACAATGTATGAGAAATAACCAATAGTTATTGTTCAAGGAAAGTAATGACTTCCAAAGGTAGCTACAACTTCCAAATATAAAGGGAGGGATAAACATCCAAAATGAAGATACAATCCTTCAATATCAAGAGAGGGTTGACCTCTCCATACTTTCCCCTTCCTTCCACCCAATAATACATGAGAGATAATAAAATTTTACATTAAATCATCACCATCAACTAACCATCACAGAGAACTAGATAATGCTTCCTGAGACTTCTTCAACTTATGCAATTATTCACTTCTTACAATACTTTGATCCTATAGATAATATGACTCAATGTATTCTCTGAAACTCCTCCAATTAACACTCCTTGAATCCTCCCCAAAAATAAGTTATAGAGAGAATGGTAGACTTTATTCAATTCTAGTTTATTCAGGAGAGTCTACTTGTACAGAATGCCCCGTGCTCAATATTTAACATCAAATTCTGAAATTTGCATACAAGAAACTATAGCCCGTACTATTTCCAATGAAATTGGTCTCACTTCATTTGGATTCTCTATGAATAATTTATGACCCGGAACACTTGTTTATGACTAGCTTCAGGACTAGTCAAAACCCCTATCTTCCACAGAGTGTATCTCCAAAAGTATAGTGAATAAAGAGTTGGCATTTTTACCACAGGTACCTAGATATGTCTTATCAATACCATAACAATTTCACCATCTGAATCTTTCTAGAAAAAACATTATAGATAACATGGTAATATGGCTTGTAAATAACATACCTTAGAACACATCACCAAAAGACTTCAACCTCCCTTGAAATCCGACCTTATTTACTTCAGATTTCCTTAGAAATTTGACTTGTGTGTTTTTCAAATGAATGTATAATGATATGTATTTATTCCCTTTATGTCACTTCCTTTTAACATTAGGGCCGACCTGACATTTTTTTATTTTGTAATTCTTTTCTTTAATTATCTTTAGGGACAAGCTGTACTTCCTTCTTCAATTCACGTTGTCATATTCAAAAATTCATTTCTCCTCAACCATGAGGATCCACGTGACGTACCACCTACCACCGGAAACAACATGATGTATACTATCCATCCATGGGTGTTGTATCTGCATGTGCATTTTCCTTTATGTCCAAATACTTTCATCAATCTTGCAGTCCAAAACCAATGACTAGGGTTGACATCAATGACAAAAACCAATCTTCCAACAACTTTATGCCTAAGAACCATAGTTATCGAACTACAGACAAAGAAAAATTCAATGGTAAAGAAGAGAATGGAAAAAAACCATGAAGAATGACACCTCACCTATGGAAGTTGGAATATATTAGAAATATTCAAGGTATGCAAATTATTTATGTATGATATATTATATAAATCTTTGGTTAATTTAATTAGTATTAATTTCATTTTGTTTGATTAATTAGTGTTAATTTCATTTTGTTGATGTTTCATGAATGTCGTTAAGGCACGAATGGGATTCCACAAGGAATGAAAAGTTACCTGATGCAATTCAGTAGGTTTCCATACTACAAGCACCTACGAATAGTGTTGATTAAGGTTGGTTGTCATTGATGTCAACCCTTGAAGGAAGTTGGAGAACCTAGGTTTGGGTAATGGACCCAAGTTTGTTTTATGGATAACGATATGATTTTTGATATATTTTCAGGTAATACTATTCTATATGGATAGTACATGTCATTTCATTTCCAGTGGTATGTGTAACATCACATAACTCCTCACGGTTTGAGAGTTAAGGCCATGTGAAGTTGGAGAACCCTCATGAGTCATCTAGAAGCCCCAAAAGGTCAAAGTAGTCAAAGTGGTTTAAGAGATTTTTATAAGGTGAATAATAAAGTGAAGGGATGAGTGTACTATAATTCAAAGTGAATACAAAATAAATTATTTAAATAATAAAGTTAATGGAGAAATTACTAAGTTGACAAGTGGTTAGAAGAGGGTTAGCCCTAAAATAAGGAAAGCAATTTAAGATGGTTAGAAGGTAACCCCTTGAGGTAAAGTGAAGTGATGAGTGTAATATAAGTCAAAGTGAATACAAAATAAATTATTGAAATAATAAATTTAATGGATAAATTACTAATTGGACAAGTGGTTAGAAGTTGGTCAACCCTAAAATAAGGAACGTGGGTTAAGATGGTTAAAAGGTAACCCATTGAGGAAGCTACATGAAAGTATAAATAAGAGGCAAGGCTCTCTCATTTTAAAATCACACTTGTGCATATTGAATATATATAGGTGACTAAGGTAACCGAAGGATATCTAAGCTGAATTTCAGAGAGAAGGTGAAGTAAAGAAGGCCAAAATTCAAGGGAGGCTAAATTCTTTTGATGATGCTTTCTAAGGTATGTTATTTACAGGTCATCTCACCATTTTTGTAATAACATTTTTTCCAGAATTATTCAAACCTTGAAATTGATAGGCCATTGCAAAAACATATCCAAGTAGTTGTGGTACGAATTTCAGCTTGTGGGTAAATGTAGTGTTGGAGTTACACTCCATGGAAAATAAGGTTTGTCGCTAGTCCTGAAACTAGTCTAAAACAAGCGTTTCTGGTAAAAACGTCATAACTTCTTCATAACAGATCCAAATTAAGACCAAATGTGTTGGTTAGTGTACAGTCTGTAGTATTATGTGTAAAAATTTTAAATCCATACAACAAATATTCTATGTGGGGTATGCTCTACACGTTCGCTCTCTAGAATAAGCCATAATTCAACAAGGTATGCCAATTTTTTCTATAACTCCTTTTCTGAGAGGTTCCAAGTAGTGAAACCTAGAGGAATTGCATAAAACACACTGAAGAACATTGTGTACTATTTTCAGATCTTTATTCATTACAGGTACATAGTTACAAATCATATTTCGATGATGAAATTGATGAGGGATTTTGGTTGAGGTACATGTTGGGTACATGGTTGAGACAAGTAGTTGATGAGTTGGCACATACATGAGGTGTATAGTTGATGATGTTGGTACATATTGATGATTCATAGTTGATGAGTAGTTGATACATGATTGGTACATAATTGTTACAGGGTTGGATGCACTTGTTTATGGTACATGTTGATTACAAGTTGTTCGGTACAGGTTGGTGCATGGTTGATGCACTTTTTTATGGTATAGGTTGATTACAGGTTGAGGTACAGGTTGATGCATGGTTCAGGTATATTTGTACAGGTTGTTTGGTGAAGTTTTATTGGTACATGTTTGCAACAGTATATCTCAAAGTGATAGTGTGACAGTGGTTCCATCATTATACTTATATGTCAGGGCGGTTGGACAGGGAAAGGATAGGTGGATGTAGCCACCTTTCGGTTGTAGCTAGAGAACATAGGGGATTATAGCCTCCTTCTGGTTGTAGCCATATAATTGGGTATTTAGAGCTTCCCTTAGGTTGTATCCTAAGAAACTAGGGGGTTGAAGCCTCCTTCCAGTTGTAGTTGGAAAACAAAGGAAGTTAGTGCTTCCAATGAATGTAATTCTTCAAGACATATAAGAAAAAACATTCTGTGGTTTTCTCCCGCTTTGGGTTTCCACATTAAACACTGGTGTACTGTGTATGTGGATGATTGTTCATTTGTTCATTTCTTACTTACTCTGCAGTTATTGGATGATAATTATACATTGATATAACACTTGGATTATATGGTTAAAAAGGATTAAATTTATCTATTACTAATTCACCCCCCCTCTTAGTAATCCAACAAATAGTTCATTTGTTTGATACAATGCATATCTGGAAGAACATAACAGAATTTTTATGGAAAATATTAGATGGAAGGACTGACAAAGAGATAATTGGAAAGATTTGTAGTGACATCCAGGAAGTTAATCACGCATTGCAAAGTGTTATTATTAATTCTAATGGTGATGGTTGTGAACAAAATACTAGTCTTCCTTGGTTATTGACGAAGCAACAGAGCAATATTGTAAAAGAGGTCATTCGAAAAATTAGGTTTCCGATGGGGTTTTCGTCGAACATACAAAATATCTTAACGAACAAAGGTGATTTCGGTGGGGTTAAAACACATGACTTACATACATTCATTAAGGTAATTAATAGTTTATAATATATATTCTTATTGGTACGCATTTTTTGGAAACAAATAATAATTATTTGTTTTTTGTTACAATATGTTCTACCTTTATCTCTCCCAGACGACTTTGACAACATCATAAAACAAATTATTTATGTACTTGGAAAATACATGAGGTAAGTAATGTTTTATATGGAAAATGTACTTCTTATGTGATTTGTAGCAGAACTTATTGACATATTAAGTTTTATCTGCAAATTTATGTATGCATTGATATTATTTCATTGCATCATTTGTAGGTGGCTTTCATCAAAAGAAATCCATAAAGAAGATATAAGGTATTGGAAGAGAGAAATTCCCTGACTAATGTGTCAAATGAAGCAGTATCTACCTCCAACATTTTTTTGTGCACAAGAACACTACCTCATACACCAAGTTGAGGAGATTGAATTATGTGGACCAGTACACAAGAGGTTGTTGTGGATGGTGGAGAGGCATTTGAAGTCATTGTAGGATTTTGTTAGACAAAGAGCAACCCATGAGGGTTCTATGGCTAAGGGATATATGTTATATCAATGCATGATGTATATTAGTCAATATCTACCTAAATTAGCAGAAAATATGAATGTGCCTCGCATTTGGCATCTCGACTCTATCAACAAATTTGAAGGGGAGGTCCGATTGGGGAAAGGTAAAATGAGGATTGTGAAAGGTAATTATTAGATGTTGACACGGATTTAATATATTACACATTTATTTTTCCAATTTTATTATATCATACTAATTTTTTATATTTTTTATTCCTGCATATTGAACTATATTAAACTATACCTTTATTAATAATAGCTAATTAATGATATTAAATTTTTATTTTATCATATAGTTTCTCGAGAGTGGGACGCTTTACATTTATACATTGCAAACAACCTTGATTGGATGGAGCATTGGATAGAATATTGTAAAGAATACTTCGATAGGTTATCATGGGAAGGGGTGAGTAAGATGATTAAAAAAACGCATCGTCATCGAGATCAATTTCCTGATATTACGTCAAGGGAAGTTGATTTAGCCTTTGGTTTAAAAGATAAACAAGAAAGTAAATTGTTTACCCACATTTTCTTAGTTATTTCCCAATTTTTCAATGTATTTGGTTTGTTTAATTTTTTAAATAGATATTTACTAAGTCCTATACGACGTTTATTAATTGGCAATGTATTTTTTACTTGTTTTCCATGTTGCAATTGAAACATCACAAGGCTATGTGGTGTAATGGTCATAAATTTCATATCAAAATGTTGGATGATAAGATGAAAACATTGGATTGTGGGATAACTACAGTGTTTAAGGTCACCAATGTTTCCTCTAGAAGTGACAGACATCCAGAAGAAACTGAGAATAAGTACTATGGGCATTTGGAGGATATAATTGAGTGTGATTTTAATTCCTTTAAAATAGTTATGTTTGAGGTGAAATGGTACAGGCTACAGATGCATAAACGTTATCCTGAAAGAACTATTATTGAGCATGATATTGGATTTACCATGGCTAATACAAGGGAATTTGAACTGGGTATAGAGCCTTATGTTCTTCCAAGTCAATGTGATAAAGTATTTTACTCAGAGGTACCTGGTAAAGCAAGTTGGTCATACATTGTTAGATATGATCCAAGAGGAAGACCAGTAAAGTATAATCATGTAGCCAAGGATGAAGATAATAATGAGGAAGAATATCAGGAGCAGGTGGTTGTAGTCGATGTGTCAGACGAAGAAGATAAAGAAGTTGATCATCCAAATGTAGTAGATGACTATCTCATTGACGATATTGATTACTATATTAGTGAAAATGACATTGATGATGATGTTGATATGAATGAGACTTTCACCAATATAGATTCTGAACCCGATCCTGATACAGATGTTGAGATGGATGAAGAAGAAGATTAATGATATTTAATTGTTGAAAAGAAGAGGTATGTGTTTATATCTTTTATATGATCTTTGTATGTTTTTATTTTGTATAATAGAGTATGTTACATGTTCTTTATAATTTCAAATTAGGTATGGGGAAATTGAGAGTGATGTTCGGGGGGGGTATAATTAGAGATTCCACCTTCACATGGTTTCCCCTGTTTAGTAGAGAATGAAATATTTTTGAAACTAAGAGGACCTTTGCGCGACTGCGCCTAATCATGTACTACTTGAACCCATTAAGGCGTGACTACACCTAATCATGTACTACTTGACCCCACTTATAATATAGTGTGGATTTAAATTTGGTAGAAGAGAATGCTTGGAACCTCATAAAATGGTTGGAACCAAGGTATGGACTGAATTAGATGACCTCTAGGAGGATAAATCAAAGAATATTAATATAACAATGTATGCACCTTCTCACCCCTGGTGCTCTATGTAGATTCTCCTAGAGGACCTCGTAGGCCTTTCTGTCTCCACTCTATTGATAGTAAGTGGATTAGGATTAGAGTTACAACACTTGAGGCATACATAATAATTGGACAATGAAGTATGGATTCAAACAAGGGGAAATCAAAGAAGTTTAATATAACAATGTATGCACCTTGTCACCCTTGGTGCTTTGTGTAGATTCTCCTAGAGGACCTCATAGGCCTTTCTGTCTCCACTCTATTGATATCCTATCTACCTACACAAACAACCACAAGCAAAAGAGGGAAAGATTTCATCGGAGGCCTTAATATGTCTAGGGTAAGTTTCAAAGGCCTACAAAGAGTTATCTAGGTTGAAAGTGAGTTTAGAAGGAAGGGAGTTTAGGTGATAGTGAGTTCAAGTATCACTTCATGAAACATATTCCCCAACATGACTCTAATGAAATTTGGGGTTGTAGAGGCATTTCATCAACCTATGTGTCCGCCTATTCTTTGACATTCATCACATATGCTAATGTATTCTCTAGCATCCTTATGAAAAAGTCATCTTGAAAAACTTAATGGGGCCAATGTTGAAATTTTCTCGAACTTTTCCTGTAGTCATTAAAATTTGACATGGTTGAACTAGATATATTCCATAAATATTTATCGAGGTTAGGTCATGAAAAGGGGTCAAACAAGACATGGCCATGTGAGAACTGAGAAGGAAAATGTGAAGAAAGAGAAGACCAATTAGATATAGTCACATGATCAGTGTTTATTATTAGAATAAGTGTTGATTCTTGTCGACCCCGCAAAGTGACTAGTTAATGGGGCCAACGTTGAAATTTTCTCAAACGTTAATTCTTGTATTCATTGAAATTTGACATGGTTTCACTAGATGCATGCCTTGATGATATGGGAGGGTTTCAAGACTCAAATATTACTCATATTATACCCACATAAGAGAATGGTTTGTAACTGGGTGGCCAATAACGTGAATATAGTCAATAGCTTAGATGAGAGAAAATATCAAAGATAAGATCAAATAACTGATGAAGCTTGTGCAATTTTTTGAGTACTTGTCTATCGAGTATTAGTGTGTTTTGACAAACTTGTGATATAGTCCATAAATATTTATCGAGGTTAGGTCATGAAAAGGGGTCAAATAAGACATGGTCATGTGAGAACTGAGAAGGAAAAGGTGGCCAAAGAGAAGACCAATTAGATATAGGCACATGACCAGTGTTGATTACTAGAATAAGTGTTGATTCTCTTCAACCCCGCAAAGTGACCAGTTAATAGTGTTGATTAAGGTTGGTTATCATTGATGTCAACTCTTGAAGAAACTCTGGTAGTGAATTCCAGTAGCACAAAGGTTTGGGTAATGGACCCAAGGTTGTTTCATGTATAATGGTATGAGTTTTGATATATTTTCAGGTATTACTATTCTATATGGATAGTACATGTCATTCCATTTTTGGTGGTATGTGAAACGTCACATAACTCTTCACGGTTTGAGAGTTATGGCCTTACGAAGTTGGAGGTCCATCATATGTAGGCTTGAAGCCCCAAAAGGTCAAAGAAGTCAAAGAGATTGCAAAGAAGAAATTATTATTTAAATGGTAAAGAAAAGTGACAAATTCAAGGAGGATTATTTAAATAATAAAGTGAAGCGACAAAATCAAAGAAGATTATAAAGTGAGATGACAAAGTCAAGGAGGAATATTTAAATGATAAAGCAATGGAGAACTTTCTAATTATGGAAAGTGGTTAACCCTAAAGATGAGGAAAATAGGTTAAGTGACCTAGAAATGGGTTAAGTGACCTAGGAATAAGTTGAGTGACCTAGAAATGGGTTAAGTGAACTAGAAATAGGTTAAGTGACCTAGAAGATGTTTTTAAGGAAGCTACTTGGAGAGTATAAATAAGAGGCAAGGCTCTCTCATTTTATATCACACTTGAGAATATTGAATATATATAGGTGACTAAGGTAACCAAAGGATATCTAATACAGATTTCAGAGTGAAGGTGAAGAAAAGAATGCCGGAATTCAAGGGAGGATAAATTCTTTTGATGATGCTTTCTAAGGTCTGTTATTTACAGGTCATCTCACCATTTTCACAATAACTTTTTTTATAGAATGATTCAGACTGTGAAATTGATAGGTCATTGAGGAAACATATCTAAGTATCTGTGGTAAACAATTAATCTTGTGGGTCATTGTATTTTTGAAGTTACACTCTGTGGAAAATAGGGTTTGTGGCTAGTCTTGAATCTAGTCTAAAACATGTGTTTCGGGTAACAACGTCATAAATTATTCATAACAGATCCAAATTGAGTAAGAAAAAATGTGTTGATTAGATTACATTCTTTAGTATTTTTTGTAACATTTTCAGATCCATTAAACAAATATTCTGTGCGGGGCATGCTCTACAAGGTCGCTCTCTAGAATAAGCCAGAATTCAACAAGGTATGCCATTTTTTCTATAACTTTTTTTCTGAGAGGTTCCAAGTAGTTCCACCTAGAGGAATTGCATAAAACAAACTAAAGAACATTGTGTTCTATTTTAAGAACTTTATTCATTACGGGTACATATTTATGATTATTTCAAGTTAGGGTTGTTGACTAATCCCAAACTAGTCATGTGAGACTAAAGAAAAGATTGATGAAAATGGTAGTCTCTTGTTGTGAAAGTTAAGGAAGGTTTGCAGGAATGTGATCATATACACTAGGTCTATTATAGAGTTACAAATCATATTTTGATGATGAAATTGATGAGGGTTTTTGGTTAAGGTACATGTTGGGTACATGGTTGAGACAAGTAGTTGATGAGTTGGCACATAAATGAGGTGTATAGTTGATGATGTTGGTACATTTTGATGAATAGTTGACACATGATTGGTACATACTTGGTACATGGTTGGATGCACTTTTTTATGGTACAGGTTGATTACATGTTGTTTTGGTACAGGTTGGTGTATGGTTGATGCACTTGTTTATGGTACAGGTTGATTAAAGGTTGAAGTATAGGTTGATGCATTGTTTAGGTTTATTGGTATAGGTTTATAGCAATACATCTCACAGTGATAGTGTGAAAGTGGTTCCATCATTCTACTTCTACTTCAGGGTGGTTGGACGGGGCAAGGATAGGTGGTTGTATCCACCTTTCGGTTGTAGTTGGAGAACATAGGGGGTTGTAGCCTCCTTCTGGTTGTAGCCAAAGAATAGGGGAGTTGGATCTTCCCTCAGGTTGTAGCCTGAGAAAAAAGGGGGTTGGAGCCTCCTTCCAGTTGCAACTAACAAAGGAAGTTGGTGCTTCCAATGAATGTAATTCTTCAAGACATATAAGAAAAAGCATTGTGTGGTTTTCTCCCGCTTTGGGTTTCCACGTAAAACACTGGTGTAATGTGTATGATTGTTCATTTTTTCATTTCTTATTTACTTTGCAATTATTGGATGATAATGCTACATTGATATAACACTTGGATTATATGGTTAAAAGGGATTAAATTGTTCTATTACTAATTCACCCCCCCTCTCAATAATCCAACAATTGGTATCAGAGCAGGTTCCTTCAGAAATTAGTTTAACCACTTAAAGGTAGATCATGGAGAGAAACAACTTGTATAAAAATGGAATACCACAGTTCAAAGGACAAAAGCATGCATTTTGGAGCATAAGGATGAAAACATATATACAAGCACAGGGATTTGAAATTTGGCAATCAATTGTAGATGGATACACAACACTAGTAGTTCTGCCAACAAATGAAAAAGAAGTGAAACTCAGCCAGAATAACTCCAAAGCCAAAAATGCACTTTTGAATGGTCTTAGTGAAACAATATTCACCAATGTTGCAGATTATAAATCTTATAAAGAGATTTGGAACAAACTTTAAAATATTTATGAAGGAGATTCAAAAGTCTTAGCAACAAAGCTTCAAACTTACAGAGGTCAATTCAAACAACTTAATATGAAGGAATATGAGAATATTGCATCTTACTTTTTACGATTTGATGAAACAGTAAATGAAATCATAGGATTGGGAGAAGAAATCCAATAATATGTAATTGTTCAAAAAGTACTAAGATCTCTTCCTATGAGATTTGACCCTAAGATATCATCATTAGAAGAAAGATCAGATCTAAAATCAATAAGCATGGGAAAATTACATGGAATATTCACAGCATATGAAATGAGAACTGAACAGGAAAATCCAGATATAAAAGAAGCAACCTTCAAAGCATCCAAAAATTCAAAGAAAAAGGGAAGGCAAAAAGAAGAACATAGCAGCAGCATTAACGTCTCGAAAGATGATGAAGAAGTGGGCAAATTTTTCAAAAGAATGAACAAGGGAACATATAGTAGGTGTAGAGGTAATCTTCCTTTAATTTTTTTCAATTATGATGGTATTGGTCATTTTGATAACAAATGTCCTTATAAGAAAATGATAAATGATGAAGGTTACTCAAAAGGCAAACAAACATATAAAGGAAAAAGAACCACAAAGAAATTTTTCAAGACCTGGTGTATATGATCACATTCCTGCAAACCTTCCTTAACTTTAAAAACAAGAGACTAGCATTTTCAACAAACTTTTCTTTAGTCTCACATGCCTAGTTTTGGATTAGTCAACAACTCTAACTTGAAGTAATCATAACTTTGAACCTGTAATGTATAAAGATCTGAAACTGATACACATTGTTATTCAGTTTTTTTTATGCAATTCCTCCAAGTGGCACTACTTGGAAACTCGCAGAAAAGGAGTTATAGCAAAAATGGCATACCTTGATGAATTCTGGCTTATTCTATAGAGAAACCTTGTAGAGTGTGCCCCGCACAAAATATTTTATGAAATGATCTAAAACTATTACAAAAATTGATACAGACTGTACCCTAACCAACACATTTGGTTTCACTAAATTTGGATCTGTTATGAAGAAGTTATGATGGTTTTACCCAAAACACCTGATTTTGACTAGTTTCAGGACTGGCCACAAACCCTATTTTTCACAGAGTGTAACTCCCAAAATACAACGACCCACAAGATGAATTTTTAACCACAGATACTTGGATATGTTTTCTCAATTTCATAGCAATTTAAGTATCTGAACCATTATATAAAAAAATTTATAGCGAAAATTTTGAGATGACCTGAAAATAACATTCCTTAGAAAGCACCATCAAAAGAATTTATCCTTCCTTGCATTTCGGCCTTCTTTTCTTCCCTTCCATCGGAATTTTGGCTTAGATATCATTTGTATACATCAAACACCTATATATATTCAATATTCTCAAGTGTGATTCAAATGAGATATCCTTGCCTCTTATTTATACTCTCCAAGTAGCTTCCTTAAAAACATCTTCTAGGTCACTTGGCCCCACTTTCCTTATTTTAGGGTTGGGTCCACTTCTAATTTCTCCATTAAAATTATTATTGAAATAATTTATTTTGTATTCAATTTGAATTATAATGCACTCATCACTTCAATTTATTTTTTACCTTTTAAAATCTTTTAATACACTTTGATTACTTTGACTTTGTGGGGCTTCTAGATGACATATGAGGGCCCTCCAACTTCGTAAGGCCATAACTCTCAAACCGTGAGGAGTTATGTGACATTCTACATACCACCAGAAACGGCATGACATGTACTATCCATATAGAATAGTATTATCAGAAAATATATCATAACTCATACTATTACCCATCAAACAAACTTGGGTCCATTACCCAAACCTGGGGTCTCCAACTTCTCATGGCCATAACTCTCTAACCGTGAGGAATTATGTGACGTTCAACATACCACTGAAAAAGACATGACAAGAAATATCCATATAGGATATTTTCCCTAACAAATTCACTTTCCTTCATCTCATTATTCCACAATTAAGCATGGGTTCTCTTACTCCACAAAGCATCTTCCCGTGAGGGCTTTCACCATAAGGGGACCACTTTGGATTTCATCCATATTTACTTCTTATCAACCATGAAAAAACAATAATGAGTCATATTTACATCAAGCACTATTGAGTCCATTACCCAAACCTTTGTGCTATGGGTCTTTCTTCAAGGGTTGACATCAATGACAACCAACCTTAATCAACAAACAAGTGGAAAACATCTTTACAAAACCACTTCCACAGGAAGCCTTTGAGTATATTCACCAGAGATTCGTATTTATTTCTACTTCAAAATGAATTCTTTTGAATTCTCATCTTATATGTCTTAGATGTACACAAGGAAGCACCATAAAGAGGACAATTCTGTTAGGCGGAGCAACCCCAGATGGAAATATGCATTTTCCATTGATGACAAAGGGGGAGAAATTTATCACATGCAGAGGACATAGGCATGATTCCAGGGGGAGAAATGGTCATAGAGATGCAGAGGCCAGAGGCATGGTTCCAGGGGGAGCATGAGTGATATGACTTCAGTATTGGATGAAATGATTTCATTATTGCATCAGAGTGTTTCCATCAATTCCAAAGGCGGATATTGTTGATTAAGGTTGGTTGTCATTGATGTAAACCTTTGAATAAAGTCCGGTAGCGAATTCCGATAGCACAAAGGTTTGGGTAATGGACCCAAGGTTGTTTCATGTATAATGGTATGAGTTTTGATATATTTTTAGGTAATATTATTCTATATGGATAGTACATGTCATTCCATTTCTGGTGGTATGTGGAACGTCACATAACTCCTCACGGTTTGAAAGTTATGGCCTTACAAAGTTGGAGGACTCTCATATGTAGGCTTGAAGCCCCAAAAGGTCAAAGAAGTCAAAGAGCTTGCAAAGACGAAATTATTATTTAAATGGTAAAGAAAAGTGACAAAGTCAAGGAGGATGATTTAAATAATAAAGTGAAGTGACAAAATCAAAGTATATTATAAAGTGAGGTGACAAAGTCAAGGAGGAATATTTAAATGATAAAGAAATGGAGAACTTTCTAATTATGGAAAGTCCTTAACCCTAAAAATGAGGAAAATAGGTTAAGTGACCTAGAAATGGATTAAGTGATCTAGAAATAGGTTATATGACCTAAAAATAATTTGAGTGACCTAGAAATGGGTTAAGTGACCTAGAAATCAGTTAAGTGACCTAGAAGTGGGTTAAGTGACCTAGAAGATGCTTTTAAGGAAGCTACATGGAGAGTATAAATAAGAGGCAAGGCTCTCTCATTTTATATCACACTAGAGCATATTGAATATCTATAGGTGAATGAGGTAACCAAAGGGTGTGTAAGCCTAATTTTAGAGGGAAGGTGAAGAAAATAAGGCCGGAATTCAAGGGAGGATAAATTATTTTGATGATGCTTTCTAAGGTATGTTATTTACAGGTCATCTCACCATTTTCACAATAACGTTTTTTATAGAATGATTCAGACTGTGAAATTGATAGGACATTGAGGAAACATATCCATGTATATTTGGTAAAAATTGTATCTTTTGGGTAGTCGTATTTATGGAGTTACACTCCATGGAAAATAGGGTTTGTGGATAGTCCTGAAACTAGTCTAAAACAGGTGTTTTGGGTAAAAACGCCATAACATATTCACAACAGATCCAAATTCAGTAAGAACAAATGTGTTGGTTAGAGTATCGTCTGTAATAGTTTTTATAACATATTCAAATCCATTCAACAAATATTATGTGTGGGGCATTCTCTACAAGGTTGCTCTCTAGAATAAGCCAGAATTCAACAAGGTATGCCATTTTTGCTATAAATCCTTTTATGAGAGGTTCCAAGTAGCGCCACCTAGAGGAATTGCATAAAAAACACTGAAGAACATTGTGTACTATTTTTAGATATTTATTCATTACAGGTACATAGTTATGATTATTTCAATTTAGGGTTGTTGGCTAATCCCAAACTAGTCATGTGAGACTGAAGAAAAGGTTGATGAAAATGCTAGTCTCTTGTTGTGAAAGTTAAGGAAGGTTTGCTAGTATGTGATCATACACACCATGTCTATTACAGAGTTACAAATCATATTTTGATGATGCAATTGATGAGGGATTTTGGTTAAGGTATATGTTGGGTACATGGTTGAGACAAGTAGTTGATGAGTTGGCACATACATGAGGTGTATAGTTGATGATGTTGGTACATTTTGATGAGTCATAGTTGATTAGTAGTTGACACATGATTGGTACATACTTGGTACATGGTTGGATGCACTTGTTTATGGTACAGGTTGATTACAGGTTGTTTTGGTACAGGTTGGTGCATGGTTGATGCACTTGTTTATGGTACAAGTTGATTACAGGTTCAGGTATAGGTTGATGCATGGTTCAGGTCTATTGGTATAGGTTTACAACGATATATATCACAGTGATAGTGTGAAATTGGTTCCATCATTCTACTTCTACTTTAGGGCGGTTGGACGGGGCAAGGACAAGTGGTTGTAGCTAGAGAACATAGGGGGTTGTAGCCTCCTTCTGGTTGTAGCCAAAGAATAGGAGAGTTGGAGCTTTCCTCAGGTTGTAGCCTATGTGTCCGCCTATTCTTTGACATTCATCACATATGCTAATGTATTCTCTAGCATCCTTATGAAAAAGTCATCTTGAAAAACTTAATGGGGCCAATGTTGAAATTTTCTCGAACTTTTCCTGTAGTCATTAAAATTTGACATGGTTGAACTAGATATATTCCATAAATATTTATCGAGGTTAGGTCATGAAAAGGGGTCAAACAAGACATGGCCATGTGAGAACTGAGAAGGAAAATGTGAAGAAAGAGAAGACCAATTAGATATAGTCACATGATCAGTGTTTATTATTAGAATAAGTGTTGATTCTTGTCGACCCCGCAAAGTGACTAGTTAATGGGGCCAACGTTGAAATTTTCTCAAACGTTAATTCTTGTATTCATTGAAATTTGACATGGTTTCACTAGATGCATGCCTTGATGATATGGGAGGGTTTCAAGACTCAAATATTACTCATATTATACCCACATAAGAGAATGGTTTGTAACTGGGTGGCCAATAACGTGAATATAGTCAATAGCTTAGATGAGAGAAAATATCAAAGATAAGATCAAATAACTGATGAAGCTTGTGCAATTTTTTGAGTACTTGTCTATCGAGTATTAGTGTGTTTTGACAAACTTGTGATATAGTCCATAAATATTTATCGAGGTTAGGTCATGAAAAGGGGTCAAATAAGACATGGTCATGTGAGAACTGAGAAGGAAAAGGTGGCCAAAGAGAAGACCAATTAGATATAGGCACATGACCAGTGTTGATTACTAGAATAAGTGTTGATTCTCTTCAACCCCGCAAAGTGACCAGTTAATAGTGTTGATTAAGGTTGGTTATCATTGATGTCAACTCTTGAAGAAACTCTGGTAGTGAATTCCAGTAGCACAAAGGTTTGGGTAATGGACCCAAGGTTGTTTCATGTATAATGGTATGAGTTTTGATATATTTTCAGGTATTACTATTCTATATGGATAGTACATGTCATTCCATTTTTGGTGGTATGTGAAACGTCACATAACTCTTCACGGTTTGAGAGTTATGGCCTTACGAAGTTGGAGGTCCATCATATGTAGGCTTGAAGCCCCAAAAGGTCAAAGAAGTCAAAGAGATTGCAAAGAAGAAATTATTATTTAAATGGTAAAGAAAAGTGACAAATTCAAGGAGGATTATTTAAATAATAAAGTGAAGCGACAAAATCAAAGAAGATTATAAAGTGAGATGACAAAGTCAAGGAGGAATATTTAAATGATAAAGCAATGGAGAACTTTCTAATTATGGAAAGTGGTTAACCCTAAAGATGAGGAAAATAGGTTAAGTGACCTAGAAATGGGTTAAGTGACCTAGGAATAAGTTGAGTGACCTAGAAATGGGTTAAGTGAACTAGAAATAGGTTAAGTGACCTAGAAGATGTTTTTAAGGAAGCTACTTGGAGAGTATAAATAAGAGGCAAGGCTCTCTCATTTTATATCACACTTGAGAATATTGAATATATATAGGTGACTAAGGTAACCAAAGGATATCTAATACAGATTTCAGAGTGAAGGTGAAGAAAAGAATGCCGGAATTCAAGGGAGGATAAATTCTTTTGATGATGCTTTCTAAGGTCTGTTATTTACAGGTCATCTCACCATTTTCACAATAACTTTTTTTATAGAATGATTCAGACTGTGAAATTGATAGGTCATTGAGGAAACATATCTAAGTATCTGTGGTAAACAATTAATCTTGTGGGTCATTGTATTTTTGAAGTTACACTCTGTGGAAAATAGGGTTTGTGGCTAGTCTTGAATCTAGTCTAAAACATGTGTTTCGGGTAACAACGTCATAAATTATTCATAACAGATCCAAATTGAGTAAGAAAAAATGTGTTGATTAGATTACATTCTTTAGTATTTTTTGTAACATTTTCAGATCCATTAAACAAATATTCTGTGCGGGGCATGCTCTACAAGGTCGCTCTCTAGAATAAGCCAGAATTCAACAAGGTATGCCATTTTTTCTATAACTTTTTTTCTGAGAGGTTCCAAGTAGTTCCACCTAGAGGAATTGCATAAAACAAACTAAAGAACATTGTGTTCTATTTTAAGAACTTTATTCATTACGGGTACATATTTATGATTATTTCAAGTTAGGGTTGTTGACTAATCCCAAACTAGTCATGTGAGACTAAAGAAAAGATTGATGAAAATGGTAGTCTCTTGTTGTGAAAGTTAAGGAAGGTTTGCAGGAATGTGATCATATACACTAGGTCTATTATAGAGTTACAAATCATATTTTGATGATGAAATTGATGAGGGTTTTTGGTTAAGGTACATGTTGGGTACATGGTTGAGACAAGTAGTTGATGAGTTGGCACATAAATGAGGTGTATAGTTGATGATGTTGGTACATTTTGATGAATAGTTGACACATGATTGGTACATACTTGGTACATGGTTGGATGCACTTTTTTATGGTACAGGTTGATTACATGTTGTTTTGGTACAGGTTGGTGTATGGTTGATGCACTTGTTTATGGTACAGGTTGATTAAAGGTTGAAGTATAGGTTGATGCATTGTTTAGGTTTATTGGTATAGGTTTATAGCAATACATCTCACAGTGATAGTGTGAAAGTGGTTCCATCATTCTACTTCTACTTCAGGGTGGTTGGACGGGGCAAGGATAGGTGGTTGTATCCACCTTTCGGTTGTAGTTGGAGAACATAGGGGGTTGTAGCCTCCTTCTGGTTGTAGCCAAAGAATAGGGGAGTTGGATCTTCCCTCAGGTTGTAGCCTGAGAAAAAAGGGGGTTGGAGCCTCCTTCCAGTTGCAACTAACAAAGGAAGTTGGTGCTTCCAATGAATGTAATTCTTCAAGACATATAAGAAAAAGCATTGTGTGGTTTTCTCCCGCTTTGGGTTTCCACGTAAAACACTGGTGTAATGTGTATGATTGTTCATTTTTTCATTTCTTATTTACTTTGCAATTATTGGATGATAATGCTACATTGATATAACACTTGGATTATATGGTTAAAAGGGATTAAATTGTTCTATTACTAATTCACCCCCCCTCTCAATAATCCAACAATTGGTATCAGAGCAGGTTCCTTCAGAAATTAGTTTAACCACTTAAAGGTAGATCATGGAGAGAAACAACTTGTATAAAAATGGAATACCACAGTTCAAAGGACAAAAGCATGCATTTTGGAGCATAAGGATGAAAACATATATACAAGCACAGGGATTTGAAATTTGGCAATCAATTGTAGATGGATACACAACACTAGTAGTTCTGCCAACAAATGAAAAAGAAGTGAAACTCAGCCAGAATAACTCCAAAGCCAAAAATGCACTTTTGAATGGTCTTAGTGAAACAATATTCACCAATGTTGCAGATTATAAATCTTATAAAGAGATTTGGAACAAACTTTAAAATATTTATGAAGGAGATTCAAAAGTCTTAGCAACAAAGCTTCAAACTTACAGAGGTCAATTCAAACAACTTAATATGAAGGAATATGAGAATATTGCATCTTACTTTTTACGATTTGATGAAACAGTAAATGAAATCATAGGATTGGGAGAAGAAATCCAATAATATGTAATTGTTCAAAAAGTACTAAGATCTCTTCCTATGAGATTTGACCCTAAGATATCATCATTAGAAGAAAGATCAGATCTAAAATCAATAAGCATGGGAAAATTACATGGAATATTCACAGCATATGAAATGAGAACTGAACAGGAAAATCCAGATATAAAAGAAGCAACCTTCAAAGCATCCAAAAATTCAAAGAAAAAGGGAAGGCAAAAAGAAGAACATAGCAGCAGCATTAACGTCTCGAAAGATGATGAAGAAGTGGGCAAATTTTTCAAAAGAATGAACAAGGGAACATATAGTAGGTGTAGAGGTAATCTTCCTTTAATTTTTTTCAATTATGATGGTATTGGTCATTTTGATAACAAATGTCCTTATAAGAAAATGATAAATGATGAAGGTTACTCAAAAGGCAAACAAACATATAAAGGAAAAAGAACCACAAAGAAATTTTTCAAGACCTGGTGTATATGATCACATTCCTGCAAACCTTCCTTAACTTTAAAAACAAGAGACTAGCATTTTCAACAAACTTTTCTTTAGTCTCACATGCCTAGTTTTGGATTAGTCAACAACTCTAACTTGAAGTAATCATAACTTTGAACCTGTAATGTATAAAGATCTGAAACTGATACACATTGTTATTCAGTTTTTTTTATGCAATTCCTCCAAGTGGCACTACTTGGAAACTCGCAGAAAAGGAGTTATAGCAAAAATGGCATACCTTGATGAATTCTGGCTTATTCTATAGAGAAACCTTGTAGAGTGTGCCCCGCACAAAATATTTTATGAAATGATCTAAAACTATTACAAAAATTGATACAGACTGTACCCTAACCAACACATTTGGTTTCACTAAATTTGGATCTGTTATGAAGAAGTTATGATGGTTTTACCCAAAACACCTGATTTTGACTAGTTTCAGGACTGGCCACAAACCCTATTTTTCACAGAGTGTAACTCCCAAAATACAACGACCCACAAGATGAATTTTTAACCACAGATACTTGGATATGTTTTCTCAATTTCATAGCAATTTAAGTATCTGAACCATTATATAAAAAAATTTATAGCGAAAATTTTGAGATGACCTGAAAATAACATTCCTTAGAAAGCACCATCAAAAGAATTTATCCTTCCTTGCATTTCGGCCTTCTTTTCTTCCCTTCCATCGGAATTTTGGCTTAGATATCATTTGTATACATCAAACACCTATATATATTCAATATTCTCAAGTGTGATTCAAATGAGATATCCTTGCCTCTTATTTATACTCTCCAAGTAGCTTCCTTAAAAACATCTTCTAGGTCACTTGGCCCCACTTTCCTTATTTTAGGGTTGGGTCCACTTCTAATTTCTCCATTAAAATTATTATTGAAATAATTTATTTTGTATTCAATTTGAATTATAATGCACTCATCACTTCAATTTATTTTTTACCTTTTAAAATCTTTTAATACACTTTGATTACTTTGACTTTGTGGGGCTTCTAGATGACATATGAGGGCCCTCCAACTTCGTAAGGCCATAACTCTCAAACCGTGAGGAGTTATGTGACATTCTACATACCACCAGAAACGGCATGACATGTACTATCCATATAGAATAGTATTATCAGAAAATATATCATAACTCATACTATTACCCATCAAACAAACTTGGGTCCATTACCCAAACCTGGGGTCTCCAACTTCTCATGGCCATAACTCTCTAACCGTGAGGAATTATGTGACGTTCAACATACCACTGAAAAAGACATGACAAGAAATATCCATATAGGATATTTTCCCTAACAAATTCACTTTCCTTCATCTCATTATTCCACAATTAAGCATGGGTTCTCTTACTCCACAAAGCATCTTCCCGTGAGGGCTTTCACCATAAGGGGACCACTTTGGATTTCATCCATATTTACTTCTTATCAACCATGAAAAAACAATAATGAGTCATATTTACATCAAGCACTATTGAGTCCATTACCCAAACCTTTGTGCTATGGGTCTTTCTTCAAGGGTTGACATCAATGACAACCAACCTTAATCAACAAACAAGTGGAAAACATCTTTACAAAACCACTTCCACAGGAAGCCTTTGAGTATATTCACCAGAGATTCGTATTTATTTCTACTTCAAAATGAATTCTTTTGAATTCTCATCTTATATGTCTTAGATGTACACAAGGAAGCACCATAAAGAGGACAATTCTGTTAGGCGGAGCAACCCCAGATGGAAATATGCATTTTCCATTGATGACAAAGGGGGAGAAATTTATCACATGCAGAGGACATAGGCATGATTCCAGGGGGAGAAATGGTCATAGAGATGCAGAGGCCAGAGGCATGGTTCCAGGGGGAGCATGAGTGATATGACTTCAGTATTGGATGAAATGATTTCATTATTGCATCAGAGTGTTTCCATCAATTCCAAAGGCGGATATTGTTGATTAAGGTTGGTTGTCATTGATGTAAACCTTTGAATAAAGTCCGGTAGCGAATTCCGATAGCACAAAGGTTTGGGTAATGGACCCAAGGTTGTTTCATGTATAATGGTATGAGTTTTGATATATTTTTAGGTAATATTATTCTATATGGATAGTACATGTCATTCCATTTCTGGTGGTATGTGGAACGTCACATAACTCCTCACGGTTTGAAAGTTATGGCCTTACAAAGTTGGAGGACTCTCATATGTAGGCTTGAAGCCCCAAAAGGTCAAAGAAGTCAAAGAGCTTGCAAAGACGAAATTATTATTTAAATGGTAAAGAAAAGTGACAAAGTCAAGGAGGATGATTTAAATAATAAAGTGAAGTGACAAAATCAAAGTATATTATAAAGTGAGGTGACAAAGTCAAGGAGGAATATTTAAATGATAAAGAAATGGAGAACTTTCTAATTATGGAAAGTCCTTAACCCTAAAAATGAGGAAAATAGGTTAAGTGACCTAGAAATGGATTAAGTGATCTAGAAATAGGTTATATGACCTAAAAATAATTTGAGTGACCTAGAAATGGGTTAAGTGACCTAGAAATCAGTTAAGTGACCTAGAAGTGGGTTAAGTGACCTAGAAGATGCTTTTAAGGAAGCTACATGGAGAGTATAAATAAGAGGCAAGGCTCTCTCATTTTATATCACACTAGAGCATATTGAATATCTATAGGTGAATGAGGTAACCAAAGGGTGTGTAAGCCTAATTTTAGAGGGAAGGTGAAGAAAATAAGGCCGGAATTCAAGGGAGGATAAATTATTTTGATGATGCTTTCTAAGGTATGTTATTTACAGGTCATCTCACCATTTTCACAATAACGTTTTTTATAGAATGATTCAGACTGTGAAATTGATAGGACATTGAGGAAACATATCCATGTATATTTGGTAAAAATTGTATCTTTTGGGTAGTCGTATTTATGGAGTTACACTCCATGGAAAATAGGGTTTGTGGATAGTCCTGAAACTAGTCTAAAACAGGTGTTTTGGGTAAAAACGCCATAACATATTCACAACAGATCCAAATTCAGTAAGAACAAATGTGTTGGTTAGAGTATCGTCTGTAATAGTTTTTATAACATATTCAAATCCATTCAACAAATATTATGTGTGGGGCATTCTCTACAAGGTTGCTCTCTAGAATAAGCCAGAATTCAACAAGGTATGCCATTTTTGCTATAAATCCTTTTATGAGAGGTTCCAAGTAGCGCCACCTAGAGGAATTGCATAAAAAACACTGAAGAACATTGTGTACTATTTTTAGATATTTATTCATTACAGGTACATAGTTATGATTATTTCAATTTAGGGTTGTTGGCTAATCCCAAACTAGTCATGTGAGACTGAAGAAAAGGTTGATGAAAATGCTAGTCTCTTGTTGTGAAAGTTAAGGAAGGTTTGCTAGTATGTGATCATACACACCATGTCTATTACAGAGTTACAAATCATATTTTGATGATGCAATTGATGAGGGATTTTGGTTAAGGTATATGTTGGGTACATGGTTGAGACAAGTAGTTGATGAGTTGGCACATACATGAGGTGTATAGTTGATGATGTTGGTACATTTTGATGAGTCATAGTTGATTAGTAGTTGACACATGATTGGTACATACTTGGTACATGGTTGGATGCACTTGTTTATGGTACAGGTTGATTACAGGTTGTTTTGGTACAGGTTGGTGCATGGTTGATGCACTTGTTTATGGTACAAGTTGATTACAGGTTCAGGTATAGGTTGATGCATGGTTCAGGTCTATTGGTATAGGTTTACAACGATATATATCACAGTGATAGTGTGAAATTGGTTCCATCATTCTACTTCTACTTTAGGGCGGTTGGACGGGGCAAGGACAAGTGGTTGTAGCTAGAGAACATAGGGGGTTGTAGCCTCCTTCTGGTTGTAGCCAAAGAATAGGAGAGTTGGAGCTTTCCTCAGGTTGTAGCCTGAGAAACAAGGGGGTTGGAGCCTCCTTCTAGTTGCAGCTGGAAAACAAAGGAAGTTGGTGCTTCCAATGAATGTAATTCTTTAGGACATATAAGAAAAAATATTATGTGTATGTGTATGATTGTTCATTTATTATTTACTCTACATTTATTGGATGATAATGATACATTGATATAACACTTGAATTATATGGTTAAAAATGATTAAATTTCTCTATTATTGATTCAACCCCTTCTTAGTAATCCAACAATTAGTATTACAAAAGGTTCCTTCAGAAATTAGTTTAACCACTGAAAGGTAAATCATGGAGAGAATTAACTTGTACAAAAATTGAATACCACAGTTCAATGGACAAAAGCATGCATTTTGGAGGATAAGTATGAAAACATATATACATGCACAGGGATTTGAAATTTGGAAATCAATTGTAGATGGATACATAGCACCAACAGTTCCACCAACAAATGACAAAGAAGTGAAACTCAGTCAGAATAATTCCAAAGCCAAAAATGAACTTCTAAATGGTCTTAGTGAAACGATATTCACCAAAGTTGCACATTGTAAATCCGCTAAAGATATTTGGGACAAAATTCAAAATATTTATGAAGGAGATTCAAAAGTCAAAGAAGCAAAGCTTCAAAATTACAGAGGCCAGTTCGAACAACTTAAGATGAAGGAAGATGATAATAGTGCAGCTTACATTTTACAAGTTGATGAAACAGTAAATGCAATCATAGGATTGGAAGAAGAAATCAAAGAATTTGTAATTGTACCCACATAAGTGAATTGTCTATAATTGGGTGGACAATAAGTGGAATATGGTCAATAGATAATCATTCAATATTACATTTGTGTTCACAATAGAGAAAAAATAGTTGTAAGGCATTTTATTGTTTAGGAAGTCGATCATGAGATTCTTGCAAGGCAATATATTTCTTCTTGCAAATTTCCTACAATTTCTACAAAATTAGTTCTTCATATTCATCTTTGTGGCTTTTGTAGATACCATATTATTATTGTAATAAATTGTAGAATGCGTATAGACCACTTAAAATCCTATGTCATTGCTAATAAGGATCTTTGTTGTCTGAATGAAAATTGTTACCAAACCATTCCTTAACACAACCATTGCTTGTGGTGTATAAGTGAGTATTTTGTCTTTAGAATTTTAGGAATAAATCATCTAAACCTAATAAAAACAATCAAGAACCTCTATTCTAATTCTTGATTAATAAACCATTCATTCAAGAGTTATGTTATATAATTATTCATTGTCCTACTTTTAAATCAAGATTCCATCTACATTTTAGGTCTTGGATTTTCCATGTGAATGCAACACATATAAACTTATAATATGATGAACATGAATATATTCCATGCACATAATTGCTCATGAAAATTCATCACTGAAGAAGGAAGACATTAGTGGCATTAGTTTTTCCATGACATTTCTAAGAGGATGATCCTTACTACACAAAGAGGATGATCCTTACTATAATATGCCCCTTAATTGGGGCATATTATATTAATAATGTTATTTTATTTATGTCAGCTTTAGGCCATTAGTTGTAATTATACCTCCTAGTATCCTATAAATACCAAGGAGACATTTTCATTTTGAATCATCTTGTACTTGAACATTTACGTGGGGTAAAAGGAGGTTGCCCCCTCGAAGAGGCTTATTATCTGAAATTATCTCTTTTTCAAGGCGTTGAGTAATTTTTCTGAGGATTTTCTATGCTATATTGATATTTGGTTCTTAACATATGGTATCAGAGCTCAAGATCTTGGGGTTTCATTGCTACATCTGAGACACCTTGGAATTTTCGCTATAATTTTTTTTATACAATGTTTCGAAAGGAACTACTTGGAAGATATTTAGTAGACATATCAAGGTACATTGGGTTCAAAATTCATCTCCTGGGGCCTTATAATTTCATAGATACAACCTGTACAAGATAGGGTTTTGGAATCATCCTGAACTGAGTCATTGCGGAATTTTCGCTATAAAACATTTTCTGTAATGTTTCAGACCAACAACTCCAGAGGCTATTTATAGAAATTAGTAAGGTATCTGTGGTAAAAATTTCAGCTTCGGGGTCATCTTAAATTTGTAGATACACCCTGTGTAATATAGGGTATCTGACTAGTCTCAAGAAGGTGTTCCAGGTAAAACAATCATAACTTCTTCCTGGAGTATACAAATTGCATGGGACTAGTTTCATTGGATCGTGGATAGTCTTTAGTATTTTTTGTGCGAGTTTAAGAATTTTATATCAATTATTTTGTGCAGGGCACACTATACAAGTGAGATCTCCTGGAAAGGAAAAAAATCGGCAAGTTGTGGGGAAGTTACTATAAATTCCACTTGGAACATCCAATTTTGATCAGACCTATGGCATTGCAGAGAAGAAATATCAAAGAAATACTAAAATAAAGTTTCATACCCAGAAGGGCCGAAACTTGGGAGATACAATAGAAGAAATATTGTCTAGCAGAACCACCTCATAATCAAGGTTCAAAAGTGATACTTGGCCAACACGCCACCTAAAAAGGAAACTTCTACACCAAATAAGCCTCCAAAAAATCCTACTTGGACTCTTGATGAAGGTGAAGAAATGCGTAGGGACATAAATGAACTACAAAATAAGATGGATTCAATGCAAGCTAAGTTGGATACTAAGATGGATTCAATGGAAGCTAAGTCGGATACTAAATAGATGGTTTAAAAGGGGAGATCATAGAAGTATTGAAAAATTTCGTAACAGAGAAGACACCTGAAAGTGAAAATGCATCCCATGAAATTCATGATGAGGACACAAGGAAGGTGAATCAAGAATGGAGAAACTCCAACTTTGGTTTGAAGACCAACCATGTTCCTAAGATTGATATGAAGAAGTTTGATGGCAAGGAC
>JASDQU010587914.1:62384-75218 GCA_032191745.1 Picea mariana | reverse complement strand
CATTCCAACCTGTCGAGGCAATGAGAAATGAATGCACACCACCAAAATAAAATGATCCTATAGAATTGAGTCTCGAAACAAAACACTTGATGAGGTACTCATTTACAACTAAGAAAACATCATACGATGAGTGTCCCCATGGACGTTAATCCTTCTCACCAGAGTGCATGGGTCACTAGTCGTTGCAACCGCCGAGTCAATATAGGAATTAGTGCTATGTACAAGGCTCACTCTGAAGATGCTTGATATAGATTGAACATGGTGAGTAAAAAATCACCCGAGGAAGCATTGCACAACATCCCCCCACAATGTTGAACTAAGTGGAAAAAATGATGACAATGGATGTCACAACTGATGACTAAAGTATGGAGTACAAGATAAAGGAGACAAATATGAAAAGAAACCTAAGAAAGAAACACTCCAAAGTGGAGAGCTCCAATAGATTGTGAAACAAGGCAGTGCATGGAGTCAAATGCCTGGTTACACTCCTAAAACTATCTGCACGAGTGGCATAGAATCCACTACTCAAAGGTGCAGAACAAGAGGTACCATAAATAGCCATCATGGACAACAATCCTCAATATGGGTCTTGAAAAACAAGGCCATGTTAGGTACCCATTTACAAGTGATGAATAAATTCTCATAATTTATCTAGCCCATGAGAAAAAAAAAAGAATCTCACAAGGGCATTAAATGTGGCATGCAACCAATCATTAAGAAGACAGGGAAATGCTCCCCTCAAACAAAATAAAGGTTTTCTTAAAGAGTCAAGGAAGAAAAAATGCTACCAATGACCTCCTTTATATTACCATCCTCTAGAACCGCATCTTTCACATCGCTTGATGATATCGTCTACCTCGTGGATGAAACACATGGAAATGATCAATATCGGCCATAAGAAACTTCCAATGGTCAAAGACACAACCTTCAGATCTACCACAAGAAAGGTGGTAAGTCCATGGACATTGCTCAACTCGAAACCCATTTATTGTTCCTGGTCTCCTACAACAGATGTACTTCAGTGTTCGACCTCTGGAAAGTGTTGCTCAGACATTTTTAAGACAACCGATGCTTGAAGGATAGACCTTAGGACTCCACACAACACATTGTCAATGAACCCATACTCCAACAATACCAAAATGGTCATTGAGGGGACCCAAAAAGTGACCAAGCCAACCTAGACAATGTGCAAACCCATCAGACTCCTAACACATCGGCTCCTCAGTAACAACATGCAAATCACTAGACATTTCATTCTCATTGTATGTGTCGAATATATAGGAGTAGAGGGCAGACAAAATTAGCAGAAAGAAACAAACAATCCCTTAGATCATTATTCAACCACAAAATCAAGCCCATGATGAGTGCCCGACATTGCAGAGAAAAACTAGACATAACAATAATGTGAGCAATTTCTCCATGAGAATAGATATAAGAACCAAAATCATTGATAAGAAGAGATGAGAGGCATCATTGGGCTGAGCACGACGGATGAGAGATCAAGCATATGGAGATGAGGCAAAGCCAAGGTCTCTCTTCAAGAACCATACCGCCCCTTACTAGGCTAAGAATAGAAACCTCACTTTCCTCAGCATCAGTGCCAAGTATCCTAACCTCAACAAATTCTTACGCGTTATGAAGAAAAAAAATCCCGATGGACTATTCTCCAGCGATTGATCAGATCTGTAAAAATAGGCTAGCGTTTGATGCTCTAAACGCTTCCAAGACAAATATCTCGAGGAGAGAAGGACGTGAAAGATTGATATGAGAGCTACTTTGTCTCTTTCAACATCGATGACGATGGGAGCGACGACCAAGGTTTGTGTAGACATGGCTAAATCTGAGACAATGGGCCACAAACGAAATCACAAAACAAACTACTCTCACCTAGAGGAATCTATTCCTCTACACATGCTTTCATTTCTCTTCCAAGGTCCCTAGACCTCCCGTGAGGGAGTTAAGCCTAGTATTGCTCTGATACCATATTGAGAAATGTGAGAGTGTATATTATTATGCACAAACCAAAAAAGGTGCGAGAGCTCTTTCTATTAAACAAATAAAATGGAGTACATATAAATACACAAGTTTAGTCTCAAGATAAAAAAAACTACTTTAATCTACAGTTGAGAAAATATTTCAACATCACACCATTCTAGGAAGCATCTAGTTAAATGTGAGAGATTCATCCCAACTGATTTCAACAACTTCCTAAAAACTAAAAACAACTACATAAGCTCACTGAGCTTACTTAATGGACACACCAACAATATTTTCTTTATAAAACAATAATTGTATATATTAACAAAGAAATGCTTACATAAGAGCATAGAAAAAAGCCTTCCCATTTGGGATCTAGAATGAAAAAGTCTTGATTCTCAATTAAAAAACTATTTAAAGAATTTATCACACACCATCAACTCCATGAATATTTTACTATCAATGCAACTACTTTACTTTATGGAGATACAATCATATTGAAGCATCCAACGATCAACCCCGACCCCATTTATTGTTGTTGCACGTGCTTTCCATGTAGTTTGGAACCAACTTATGTCTCGTGGACCCCGCGTGAAGAGTGGGATAGGTGGCTTATATTTATAATATTAATTTCCGAAAGTAATTCCACCTCAAAGCTATATCTCAATTAAAAACGTGAATGGGACAAGGACGGGGCAAGGAAATACATCAAATCAAGGAATATCACCAAATCTAAACAATCATGAATGTTGTTAGACATTACCACTTTTGTCATATAAAAAAGGATTATTCGTTGTGATTGGAGTGACCACTGATTACAAGGAAAATATATCTATAACAAATATATACTTTGTTAATTTGAAACATTATTATTTGAATCCCTTAGGTTACACTTTACATTTGAAAGTTATGTATGAATTGTTTATTAAGTGATAACTTGAAAGGGAATGCAAATTTTTATTTAAAAAATTGATTTAAGTAAAATTAAATAATAGAAGATTTAATATATTGAAATTTTGATTATCTAAACAAATTGTGAAAAAGAAAAATCTATAAATGAAGATGAAATTTGTTATATTAAATTTTTTTTTTAATATTTACAATTATGAAAAAGTGTATGATTAGCATTACTCTAGTGATATTTTTGGATTTGTGATGTGTAGTGAATCTACAAACTAAATTAATATGTTAACATATGATATATTCTTACTTAAATTATAAAAAGAATGTAAAAAGAATGTAATCAACTTAGTGCAAGTCATTTTAAACGATTTGTCTTTATACAATTATTGATTTAATCTTCATAAATCACAAAGTTAATATGTTAACATATTAATTTTAATAAAATTAAATACTTATGATCCTTGTGAATTTACAAACTAAATTAATATGTTAACATATGATATATTTTTATTTAAATTATAAAAAGAATGTAATCAACCTAGTGCAAGTCACTTTAAACAACTTGTCTTTAGAGAATTATTGATATAGGTCAAACACCTTAAAAAAAAACTAATAATCCTCATAAATCACAAACTTTAAAAAGAACCATATAAGTATTTAAATAAACAATATAACTACTCTTAATATAACAATAAAAAAATTCACTAAACGAAAAATTCTCAATCTTAAATTACAAAAAAACAAATATAATAAATATGATACTTTAAAAAAAATTAATAATCTATATAGCTTGAGTGGAATAATGGTTAAAAAYGTGTGCTTCCTCTTAAAAGATCACAAGTTCAAATCCAACATAATTATTTTCTCCAAAATTTATGGATACATTATGAATCACATCTTTAGAAATTTTAACAAACCATATCAATATTAAACTTCAAATTATACTTGTAAACTTTAAAACTATAACAAACTCAAATCCATATCCTTAAAAGAACTACAAAGAAACTGAAATCCAATATAATTATTTTCTTCAAAAAATTATGAATACATTATTAATTACATGAATTCAATATAATTATTTTTTCCAAAATTTAAAGATACATTATTAATCACATCTTTTGTCTTATTTACTACTTTTAATATTTATCTTTGACCTCATACTACTTTTAATATTTGTCTTTTCTTAAAAAAGACCTCATACTACTTTTAATATTTGTCTTTTCTTGCCAAAATCCATAAAGGAAATTCCCTGATCCATGTTTGGTAAGAGATAAAGGAGCCTTCCCTCTCTACCATGTTTTATGACTCATCAAATTGCACTCATGAAACATTTTAAATATCTTTGCGCCCTCCAATCCTTGCTTTGTCCCAAGACAAAGTTGAATTCACTAATGAGAGGTTATGTCTCTTCCCTCATTGAAGTATTTTTATGATGCTTTCATAAAGAAATCAATTGCAACATCTCATTAAATAGGAAGATATATATTAATCTTATTGTGATTTGTTACCTTTTCAGCTTTTGTTATATGTTCAACTATAGTGCTTCTAATGTAGTTATCTTTTTTACTAGACATTATGTAGTTAGCCTCTTGCTTGAAATTGCAGAACCAACCTCTTGCTCGAAAGGGTATAGGAAGAGAGGTTTTCTTGAAATGAAATAATAATGTTAGCTTCATTACAAGTTCACTATTGCAGCAACATTTCCATTTCCATTTAATAGGCTTTGAAGTTTATAATATAGAGAACTCTATATGAGCAAATGCATATTGTGAAGAAATTCATTATTCTACTCATTAATGTTTATGTGTGTCATAGAATGTATGTGAATTTTATGAGAATGCCATTAAGGAAAGGATTCTAATATGGAATAAAATTCCATTAACACATCAATTTCATAAAGTGAAAACAACTTACAATATAAGAAAGTAAATATAAAAGAAATAGTAACATAATTTTCATAAAACATATTGATGAAATTCGAGTTTGAACTATCTTGTAGAATGCTTGAGTAAACTACAACACTAAATTTGAGGCTTCAACTTTGATTTTGTACACAAAACCTAGAACCAAACCAAAATTATAAGGATGGAACAATAATTTGAAAAACATGTGATACATATATTGGTTTATTTATAACATAATTTTGATAATCCATTCCATCTCAATGGATTAAATATACTACATTAGGGGCTCATACATGAATTTTCAATGAAAATATGTAATATTACTACTTTGTGAAACAAAAATAAACCATAATTCAAGCTCCTAAGTACTTATTGGTGTGATACCTCCTAGATTAGATTCATGCACAATAATTTTTCCCTATCATACTAACTAATTTGAATGGGCTTGATTAGACCTTCATATCCTCAAATAAAAACTTTTTAGTTCCCTAAGGATTTAGGCCTTCTCAAAACATATATATGAGAACAATACTCTAAGAGGGTTACATTATAGACAAGAAGTTTGGGTTTTCATTACTAAAGAACCAAGAGCGATGAACATTATCAATGATACATCTAGGAATATGGGGCTTCATTTTTATTTCTTGAAATCTTCTTGTCTCCACCATCACCTTTGGATTTATCACCAGTTTTCATTACATCCCCCCTTTTTAATATATCCACCATCCTTCTTCTCCCCACCACCACCACATTCCTTCCTCTCCTCCAATTCCTTCTTGGCCCCATTATTATTGCCCCTTCTTACTTTTCCACATTCATCGTCCATAGGATGATCTCCACAAGTTTCCTAGTCTTTCTCTAGAGATATTACACCAACTTATTCAGATCCATCACTCCCTTGACAATTACCTTATGATTATTCACATAAGGTTTTGCAAACCACACTCTTATGGAATTGATGTGCCAAACCATCGAAGTGTCAAATGCGGTGTTATTGGAGTTGATATGTCCCATCTCCTTTCTACTTGAAAAATAGGTTTCGCAATATTTAGACTTGGGTGGACCATGTAGGCACATGCATGGGAGGAAAACAAGGTGGATCAATGGGGATGAAATAGGGGGAACAAGGAAAAAAGAGGAAGGTAAGAAGAAGAAAAATAAGAAGAAGAAGAATAAGGAGAAGAGGAGGAGAGTGAGGAAGAGAAGAACAAGAAGAATAAGAGAAAGAGGAAAAGGAAGAGAGAGAGGGAGAGTAAAAATAGGAAGAAAAAGAGTAGGAGAAGAAGGATAGGGAGGATGAGGCTAGGAAGAGGAGGGGTGGGAGATGAATAAAAAAACTTAGGTAGGAGAAAGGGAAAGGGAAAATGAAAGAAGCAAAAGGAAAGGAAGAGGGAGAGGGTGAATAAGAAGAGGGAGAGGGTAAATAAGAAGAGGGGGAGGGAAAATAAGAGGAAGAGAAATAAAGAGGAGAGGAAGGGGAAGAGGGAAAATAAAGAGAAGGAGAGAGGAGAAGAAGAGGAAGTGGAAGAGGAAAAGGAATGAGTTGGAGAGGGAGAATAATAAAATAGAGATAGAGGACAAGAAGACAAAGAGGAAGAAGAAGATGTATGTAAACCTTAAAATATGTTTTGTTTTGTTTTGTAATTTTGGATCTCATTTCTTAAAAATTGGTGTAAAATTTCTTCTTAATTCACAATCCCAAATATAAACCCTAACAATGATATGTAATCCCAAATCAAAAGAAACAATTTCCAAATTTAAAAAAATGGAGGCTAAAGAGATGACAAATCATCTTAGCTTGTGTATGGAGTGTCCAATAGATCTACTAAAAGGCCATCGAGCCTCCCTTGCATACTTCCATTGAATGACCCCATAACCTCTCACGACACCAACAAAAATTTCCACACACAACTAGATCAAATGAAATAAAAGTGACCTCTATTTTTCACTTTAAATTAGAAATGTAAGAATAGTGTTATGCAAATTAATTACTTTCGTGTCACTTTAGTTTCTAAACCTGTGAACATTTTCATTGGTTTTTCACCACACTCTTTGTGGTAGTTGGTATGCGTGTCACTACATCAAGATTAACATCATGGTAGTGTTGGATAGAGAACTATTGCATAAAAAATCATGATAAATAAAAAAATAAAATAATACTTAATTATTATTGGAATTAATTTTATTTATTTGTAATTAAATATAATAATTAATCAATTGATAAATAACACCTAACATAGTGCACTTGACCACCTAGGCGATAGTTAAATTTATGCAGCTGACATATATTGTGTCACACCTAACAACCTATCTATACGCCTACTTATTATTAGTAGTAATTAATTATAATTATTAATATTGTTAATCAATTATTATTATTATTATTATACATAACACCCAACAATGTATATAGTTTTCGTTCAACGATTGATTCCCTATTAGTTTGAGAGTTGACCATAAAATTTTCCAAACCTTCAAATTTTTACATTAGCCCGTTTTTATATGATCATTTTAAAATATTAATATGCATTTGTTTGTTCAGTGATTGGTTTATCGATTTCACCTCTTATTATGAGGCCGATGGTGGTGTAATCATATTTTCTGACATANTGATTCCCTATTAGTTTGAGAGTTGACCATAAAATTTTCCAAACCTTCAAATTTTTACATTAACCCGTTTTTATATGATCATTTTAAAATATTAATATGCATTTGTTTGTTCAGTGATTGGTTTATCGATTTCACCTCTTATTATGAGGCCGATGGTGGTGTAATCATATTTTCTGACATAAGTTTGTCGAGTCCATTGCATCAACTTTGAATGAGGTCCATATTGGTAAGATTGATGAACTAACACCATTCCATTGTTGAACTATACACTTGACACTGGGAAGGGGGGTGAATTGGTGTCTGGAACTTTTGACTGTTTTTCACACTTTCATTGATTAACTGAATTAATTGAATAATATATATCTAGTTCAATTAATTATTCATAAACATGTATAACACAAATTGTATGAAGTAGATAAAATATATTTCTTTTATTTAACTCTGAATGAATACAAATTAAACCAATCATTTAATATCTTCAACTTCAAAGGAATATAAGAGATCCAACTCTCTGATAAAAGACCCAACTTGTAGTTCTCAGTTCCATCTAAGAAATGAGGAATCCAACCCTCATAACAAGACCCGGTTCGTTGATATTAGATCCAACTGAGATGTGAGGAATCCAACCCTCATAACAAGACTCAACTTGTAAATAGGCAACAACCTAATAGAATGAACTTCCATTCAATCCATTATATATACATATATTTAATCAACCCAGACACCCTTAGATTCACCACCACTTCTAGTTTATATAGTATTTCAATAGGTATAGGATTTTAACCATTGTGTCTTTTTGACATGAACCATTGCACCTCTTCATTCAAATTTCTCAATTTAATTAGAAGACTAATCTTGATTCCAATTTTTAAATTTCGTTTACATGAGTTGATCATAGATATGGATCGACTCATTATATCGTTCCCATGCTTTCGCTGCATTCCCAAGTTTGTCAACAGATTATATTCGATCTTTTACTTTCTCTCTGTATTGTTATGGTTAATCTATGTCACATTACTCTATAGGACTTAATATGTCTACATAAATGAATCTTGTATGAGGTGCTTCCTTCAACCCAATGTTCAAATTACCATGGGCTCAAAACCACGACCTTATCCATTTAAGCATTGTTACTAGCGCTTTCTTCTTTCACCCCTATTATTCTACGTGGGACTGTATTCAAGCATATGAGGCCTTATTTACTTCTATCCCCTTTAGCTTCTTTACCTTATCATGTGACCGATGTTGGAACTAGGTTCTTTGGTACTTCGTCCTTTGGGACTTACGACATTTGTAGTCATTCAATTATTATAGAGAAAATTCTCTTGAAGGGTGTATCAACACTCCCTACTTGATAAACTTCACATTTCTAGGAGCTAGGACCGTAGACTTAGGCACAGCAAAGCTCCTGCTCTCCGAGTATTCGACTATTCGTGACTCTGGGACTCTAAGCTACTCAAACTTTGAAGTAGTTCAATCCCTCTCGAGTGTTTACCTACCGAATAAGTCATAAATCTATGGTGACCACTTGTTTTCGGTTAACACTTATGCTTACTCTATCCTTCTACTATGCTTGATCAAGGATTGTGAACGCTCCCAAAGTAGATCAACGGTCAATGTTACTTCGTGATTCACACTTAATCTATCCTTCCATTGTACGTGATTGAATGGTCAAGAAATATTCTTGATGCAAACCCTCACCACTCCCAGGGGCTGGCGCAACCTCTCGGTCTAAGTATCATTCACTTAAGGGAGTTGAATTAGCTCTTGGTTCCTCGTTGAACCCTCAAAATATTCTACCACAAGCCTTTTTCCTTTTCCCCACGCACAAATTTGCATTCGCGAGGGTCTTATCACTTCAGCGGAGAAATCCACGTGACCTCGGGCCAAAATTGTAGCCTAACCTCTTTAAATGGTGAGAGATATGACACTTCGAAGCTTTGGGATTTGGGATTTCTAACAACACATGATGATTCTCCCAAATGTTGAATTCGCAAACAACCGAATTCAAAGAAGGGGATCAACAGTTCACGTTACATGCCGTGATCTATGGTTCATAGAGATTTATGGACTCCAGGCTTCAGAATTTTTCCCCATCCAAATGTGCAATGCCTCCAAATACACAAACTCCGAAGTTATGAATCATATGACTAACGTCCTCCCCAGATTAACGATTTTCACCTACTCTGGGATTTGGGCTTTAGATCTTTTCATGGATTTCACAAACAAAATTTCGGAGTGCCAAAATTTGAACACACAAAGGGCTTTGATCAACGGTCCACGTGTCCTCACTAATGGACAGTCAAGATGGACTGTGGCCTTTGGGCCTTCGAGGATTTTCGACCCAAACCAATTCACACCCTAGATCTTCTGGAGTGTCGAATTCCAAACTCCAAGATCTATCGACATGTGTACCTGATACCAACGACGAAGATCTGCTCTGGGCTTCAGAGCTTCGGGGTATTTGCATGCTCTTGCAACAACACTTCAAATTCTTCGGAGCGATGAATTTCTGAACCACACTTGATCTGTGGACATGTGTACTTATAATCAACGACCAAGATGCACTTCGGGCTTCGAGAATTTTTCCTCCTCCACAACACATACCTAAAAATTTTCGAAGCAACGAAGTTTGAAGGAATTAGTAGGTTAACGACCATGCTCCTTTCTCATATTTGACAGATGTGAAATATTTGACTCCTCCTTGAGCGGATCTCGTCCACTCAACCTTGAAATGAAAAATATTCTTCCTCTAATGACTTTTACTCGTTATTCTTCCTGATCTTTTTCACTCTAAGTGTCTCAAACCTTGGCACACATCTAACACTTCTTTCCTGAGCTTCAGACTTAGAAAAATCTCCCACGCACTCCTTGCGCTCACTCCCCTTTGAACCTTTTCAACACTTCTCTAAGTGTTTTCCCTGTGCACACCTTGCACAGGTATATCCTTCGATATTTTATACTCAAACAAGTATATGTTCACTCCTTTCACTCACTCCACGCACTTCACACTATCTCTCTTGATCTATTGAGTCTATAAACGAATCTACCTTCACACTCCTTGCATGGGCATTGTGCACTCCTTGCACCAGGATTTTAGAAGAGAAACAATTGAAACTTAAAAAACATCAAAGGTCTGTTCATTCAACCATGAAATGCACATACAAACATATAAACACAGAAAATAGATAACATAACATTACCCAAATACTCAGAGAGAAGAAAACTCAAAAATGTGAAGCAAATCTCCTCTATTATATTCCTTCAGTAAAACATTTACAAGAGTTCCAACAGCTCTCAGCAAAATAACAACAACTCTCTTCAACAACAATCACAATAACCTCAACAACCTCTTTGAGCATAGATTACATGTATTTATACATGAGGGGGATTCTCGAGCCTTCCCTCCAGACTATGTTAATGCTTTCATATCATAATTAAAGAATCCTACCACTTAGCTTATTACAAATAAATGAGCATTTACAATATAGATATGAGTCGATGCTCCAAATATGTACACTCCTTTAGGCATTAAAGAAAATAAAATCTCCTAGATTGTTTACAATCGCTCTTGCCTCAAAATATTATGGGGCCTTTAATTACAGTATTTTCAAAATATTAAAGTGATGCGCTCTCCTTGGAATCAAAACTAGTTTGAATGTGCATTTTGGATGCTCAACTGTCCTCCACTTGGCCTTATTGAATGTTTATGGCGATGCTCCTGCATCAATTCCGTAGGATCTTAGATCAACGATCAAATGTGACTTCGATCTTCAATGATTCAGATACTTTGTCTTAGGAGAAGATAGAAATCCCCGGAGGATGTAGTCCCAGAGTGAGGTGGATTGTTGACATCACTATTAACGTGGCACTAGCTGAGTGGTTGCCATGTGTCACCTTGATTAATGACTTTCGTATACCTAAAGTGCCAAATATACCTTGACACTTGTCACCATCTAATTGGGCCACGTGTCTCCCTCCTGGATCATGATTGTACACTTCGGTACTTCGTGAATTTGAGAATTTTGACACGTTTATACCATCCTTCGATCATTGTTGAAGTGTCGAATATATCTATCACCGTAGATATTTTCTTGTCTTGATCGATGACTTCTGTTTATTCCGAAACTCCAGGGTTCGAGAGTTATTATTTTATCTATTCTTCTTATTGCTGGAGTAGGTCAAAGATGGAGTTGACCACCTTCTTCCTTAGTGCACTCTGAATATTTCCACTCCAGATCAATGGTTGACAAGATTTCCTATTCTTCCTCTGATCCAACGGTCGACGTGACTTMGAGGCTTCAGCCTTTGTGTAAACTTACCTAATTCAGAATCCTTTCACCGAAGTGGTCAGTACTGAAGTTGACCACCATTGGACTCGCCTATCCTAATCCAATGGTCACCATGTATTTCCCAGATTTGACAGCCCTCATTCACTTCGGGAATTTGGGGCTTTGKCCTTTGGGTGCACTTACATGTTTCWGACTCTTTTTTGTCAGAGTAGGTCAATGTCAAAKTTGACCACCTGATCCAACGACTCATATTTCTCCCGATGGGATCTTAGATCAACGGTCTGCTTGAGTTAGTTTAATCAGAGACTCCAGGATATTATGGATTACCCTATCCTTCCACTAAACTCAATCGAATGGTCGAGAATTCATCTAAAGTCCCTCCTTGATCTAACAAATGTTGGGATTTCATGACTTCGTGACTTTGCGAGTTCGTTCCTCTGCCTTATCTCCAATGTTCGTCGAAGTGGCAAAGTTTCAATGTCCCAAAACTTATGCTATCCTTCCACTTGGCCTTGATCAATAGTTCTAATTGATCTCATAGTTGTTATTACTCCCAAAATTTGAATGGACGATTAGATTTCCACGATCCTTCATAAGGGATTCTTTTGTGTAGGATCTAGCTTCTGCATGATCTGATGGTCCAAGATTTTCCCATGAACTATATCAACAAACATGATTCTTCGTTGATTCTTTTGGAGTTTTATTGTGGGTATTTCAATCCCGATAGCACTTCTACAATGCGCTCTCCCTTATGATATTTTGTTCATCCTTTCCAAATACCTTAACATTGCATGCTCTAATTATGTGTGTGTATTCTTTGTAGAATCGCTCTACTATCTCTCCCGAGCTTTAGAAACATAGGATCATTGTTGATCCTATCGTGATCAACATTGATCATGAATTGTTGCATCCCCAAGGTGATCTTAATTTTCCTCTGATTATTGTACATGTTTGACTCATGTTTCCATCAATGACAACACACAACCAATAATGCCAACAATCTCCCCCTTTGGCATTGAGGGAAACATATCCTTTGTAGAATCGCTCTACTATCTCTCCCGAGCTTTAGAAACATAGGATCATTGTTGATCCTATCGTGATCAACATTGATCATGAATTGTTGCATCCCCAAGGTGATCTTAATTTTC
>JASDQU010587914.1:38598-55253 GCA_032191745.1 Picea mariana | reverse complement strand
GACCACCACAAGCCCCACTGTGGAAATCATTTAGAACAGACTCAACTTCTCCATGAGACGTTAAACAACAGTGCAAGATATCATCTATTCCTCAACGATACAAAGTGTCATTGACAATAGTATATTTCTTAGCTTGGTATATTATATGTTGTCAGTCATCTTGTGAGAGATGTTGAGGGAACTTCAAGGTCTGAAGATAGAGAACAATGCCTCCATACCAGGGGTCAGACGATGAGACAAGAAAAATGTGTTCGTCCGCAAGCGAATCAACATGGATAAAGTCCTCAACTAATCGTGGCAAATCAGATATTAACTCTGCAAAGACTAGAGATTTCTTGGATTTTGCAGAAGCGAAATTGAGATAAAACTCTTGTAAAATGAAAATCCATTTATTATATTTTCCCCCTATGATATGCCTGGTAAGGATGTATTGAAATGGATTGACATCCACAACCACGGTAGTCTTGCAAAGTAATATATAATGACACAATCACTGTGCTGCATGAGCGACAACCAAAGATAGCTTTTCGACGTGAGAGTAATTAAGTTTAGGAACAAGTAAATTTCAACTAAGATAGCAGATGACGTGCTCGTGGAGATCATCATCCTCATGAACTAGAACCATACCAATCGTATCCTTAGACACGATGATAAAAAGAAAGTAATCTCTACTATAGTCAGGCGACTTCAGTAGAGGCACCGACACCAAATATTTCTTCAAAGCATCAAAGGAATCCTGGGCTCGCTCATCCCAAATAAAAAGGGTGTCCTTCTTCAAAAGATGCATGAAACCTTTAGTGATAGTAGCATAGTTCACTATAAACCTATGAAGAAAGTTAGCTTTCCCTTGTAAACCCTGAAGTTGTCTAATCATGTGTGGGGGAGGCAACCGAAGTATTTCCTCAACCTTAAGTGGATCTACCATGATCCCAGTCCCAGAAACTACAAAACCCAAAAGACGACCAGACTTAACGCAAAAGATGCACTTGTGAGGGTTCAACTAGATTCTATAATAATGACATCTTTCAAAAACAAGGCGAAGGTGTGTAAAGTGATCCGCTCTCTTGCGAGAGTGAGAAGAAAGATCATCCAGGTAAGCTTCAACTATGTGTTTAATATCATGAAAAGCAAAAATCATGGCACGTTGAAAGGTTTCTCCAACATTTTTAAGGCCGAAAGGCATCTTCCAGTATGCAAAAGTACCCCAAGGACAAATAAATGTTGTCTTGTGTTGATCCTCGAGTTTGATTTGAATCTGACTATACCCTGAAAATCCATGCATAAAATAAAATACTTCGCTTCCCACACACTCGTCGAGAATCTGATCGATGAAAGGTGTGGGAAATTTTTCTTTAGTACAGTCTTTGTTTAGGTCACGAAATTCCATACATACATGGATGGTTCCTTACTTCGTATCTACAGAAACAAGGTTGGATACCCATTCGGTCAAGGGAACCGGGTAGATGAAGCCAGCATTAAGTAGCTTCTCCACCTCTGCCTTAATAACATGGGCCTTTCGAGGGTTGAAAGATCTAAGATGTTGCCGAATAGGTCTAGCATCTAGATAATTCCTAATCTCATGTTCAATAATACAAGGGTTTATCCCTGACATCTCTTCATAGGACAAAGCAAATACGTCTTGAAATTCCTTGAAGAGCTTGGTGTATATCACGATTTCCTCTGGCGAACAATCTGCACTGATATTTACATTTTCAACCTTACCAGGGGTATGAGAGATGTCGATCGTGACGGTAGGAGAAATGCTCGCCATATTTCCTTTGGCATAAATGCCATGCATATCAAGTGGAACTATGGCGTGACTAAGTATCTCACTCAAAGTAGATCAAAAGTCATCTTGTTCGATTCTTTCAAGCTCCTGGAGAAAATAAGAGTGGTGATGCATATCATCCCAAGGTTTGTTGGAACCATTCATGGCTTCGATGATGACTTCATCTAAAGGAAAAGTCCCATCGAGGAAATCATGTGAAAAAGACACGAGCCTAGATACGATATCCTCCTCATCCGTCAGCACGGGAACAAGATCAGGATCAGCATAAGAGTCGAGAACAACTTGATACGCAATCTATGCTACCGATAGTGGCATGGCCATCCCAGCATGTGACTAAACTTCGCAAGACAAATTTGGGGAAGGTAGGGTCCATGGGTCACTGAAATAAGAATTGCGGAAAGGAATGGACCTCTTTGTCGAGACGGGCCTACTGGACATGGCATAAACATGATGTATCGGTGCCGAGAAGTTGAAAGTACCCATGAGGGAAGAATACATTCTAACATCGATATTCTCAGTTTCCAGCTGAGAATTGTCGATCACAGGGATCAACGGTCCAAGAGATGCATTAGGACTATAGCATGCAAAGGAAAACTGATCGATCATCATGATCTTCCCTTCATGAGGAAAGCAAAGAATACGAAAGACAGATGACATGACAAAGATCACAGCATAAGTCTAATTGTGACCTAGTAACAATTTATAATCAATAGGTGAATCAACTACCTCTACCTCCACCTATACCATATTCACACCTAACTGTACCGGAAAGGTAGGGAGAATACCATGGGGGTAGAAGGAATGACCGTCAAAAGCAGTCAACATGTTCGATGACTTAGAAAGGGTCAAAGAATCGAGAGCTTTCCAAAAGACCAGGGACATCACACACGTAGCAGCGCCTTCATCAACAACCACACGTTTGATGGTATACTTTGAGTACTCCACATGGATTTGGAAAGCCACATGGTAAGGCAAGCAAGGCTTAACATCTTTGACATCAAACTTGATAACTTTTGAGCCACTGGGTTCCAGAGCTTTAAGGTAGATATTAAAGCAATCCTCTATGAAGGACATGTCTCGAGTACCTCCAAAGCCGACATTGCACAAGGGGTTTGACCCAGGTCCTCAACAGTAGAGTAGTTTTGGGCAGCTCTAGCATTTGGATTATGGGTAGAGCGCTTGAGTACTCATTTCGGAATACGAGGCGGTGGCTCTAGTTTCTCAATCTGTAAAGTCATCTCCAGAGGAGGAGGATATTCTAGGCCAGGAATAGTTTTTTTAGAACTATAATCTCGAGATCGAGTGGCTACATTAACTTTTGCATCAACCATATTGATACATAAACAGTTGCCATCTTGGGACTACTAGTTTTGACCACCACCATACGCATTTCCAGCGTTTGAGGAGCTCGAGGTTATGTGTTGATTATGTGGGAATGGATTCGTCAGCACGGTAGGTGATTGAGATAATAGCCTCATAGCTTCTACAAGTTTGGGGCATAAATGGGTAAGGTGATCATCTGTGAAAAGCTTATAAGAAAAATTCACCTTACATCTTTCTCATTTTCCCTCTCCAAAATTATTACCCATCTTCTCATTATTATTATTGTCCTTGGGTTTATTACCATTTTTCCCACCCTTACGGTTATTACTTCCTTTCTTCTTATTCCCTCCTGGTTGTTGGTTACCATTCGGGTTGGCCGACGATTGCACAAAGTGTACATCCACCGACTGAGTGGGGCTGGAAGACACAGGTGAAGCTGGTCCTCCTGTAGACTGGATTAGAGACAACTCTTTCTTTTGGCTTGTCACCGAGTCTACAGACTTTACATTGGTGACACCTACAATTCCATCCGCATGAGGTCAAGGATTTTGTCTCCGGTTGTAAGTTGACCACAGTTCTTCTGGAAGAAGGTGATATAACATCCCAGACTGAGCGTATATCAAGCCTAACTGTTGGGCTCTAAAGATCGCTTCTTCCTCAGTGGTGACCCCGGAAGTAGCAACGTCCTTCGAGATAGGATGGTGAAAAGACTTATGAAACCATTCTAAAAGAAAGGCTGGGGGTATAGGGGTCTTAATCAACCTCTTCCTTCTACGCCACTCCTATATATGGTCTGATATATGAATGGCGATATCCTGGCGCAAAGTAGAAAACAGTTCTAGGCCAGCATCATAACGAATGGGAAACTGGAAGTGGTTAATAAATACCATCACCAACTGACCAAAAGTCCCATATTCCCCCCTAGGTAGATCAATATACCATTTCATAGTAACTCTGATGAGGGTGCATTGAAATAATCTCAAAGGAATAGAATCGTCATTAAGGGAGTTTGATGAGCACCAAAGGTGAAATGTAGTGACGTGATCACCAAGATCGTCTCCATTCTTACCCTCAAACTTTGGGATGTCTGAAGGAAGTTTGGTGGGGACAAGGGGCCATGTAGGATCATGACTCATAGGGTCATTCATTAACTTAGACAAATCTACCAGATTAAGTGTGGCCAGAAAAGGGAGATGGGGTTGCGACATCTGGCCCCAACCTCCTGGGAAAGATTGTGCTTGCAGATTTGTAGGCCATCCAGGGTTCTGGTAAACACCATGGCCTTGTCTAGAATTATAAGGCCCTCCTCCGAGCTAAGTCATATAGGGTTGGTTGGGCATCATTCCAACAGGAATGTTCTGTTGAGGGTTATAGAAATTTCCCCCAGCTGGATTGGATCCAGGTTGGGGGTTGCCCAAAGTGTGAAATTGACCTCATCCGGGTTGGAATATGGAGGATAGAGGTGGATTCTTCATGCCAAAAGTATTGTTCGGAATTTTCACTGAGGAGGTAGGTTTGTAGGTCAGAACTTGAGCTGAAGCTTGTCTGCTAGGTTGGTTTCTCCACCTAGAAGTAGGAGGATTGGACCCAGGGTTAAAATAAGGAACACATCCCATATTAGGAGTCTTTTAAGGTATTTGATATTCACCAATAGAAAAAGGAGTGTAGGGAGATGTACTGCCCCCAAGGCCAATTCTAGCATTACGGCCAATCGCTGGGATGGAGTTCAAAAACTGTGAAGTGATGTTGGGCATACCATAAGAGAAGGGACTAGAAGCCATAGGGATGGACTGAACATTGTATCTCGATGAGTGGCCAAGAGACCCAAAGGGGTTAGAGGTGGTAGGTTCAGAATTTACTATAGGCCGGGACATAGTAATGATAGGGGCCTCTGGCACTACAACCATAGAGGTTGTAGGAGTCGAAGAGGTTCCATTAACTATAGTGGGTATGGGAGTCAAAGGGCTCCCAAAATTCTGAAGACTACGTTCAATACTCATCCTTGTAGAATCACAAGTTTGAATGGTGGATGTGTGTGTACCATGTATAATAACTCTACACCTTTTAAAAGGAAAGGACACAAAATCCAGTGGTAATTGTAACAAGCGACGGGACCGGCGGGGAGGCTGGTGCGACTCCACAATGATTTAAGACTCTAAAGATAAAAAATATATCCAAAGGCCAACTAGTAATCAAAGAGMACACAAAAATTCAAACGACCAATATGCATGCAAACGGGGTAAAGTGGTTGAGTGGCCTCCCTTCCTAAATAATGTATGTCTCATCCAAGAGGGGCCTGAGACTCCCTGCTAAAGATGGGAGGTAAAAAAATCAGTTATAAGGACCCTTGTGGGATTAAAAACTAGTCGGTCAGATCCCCTCAGAGAGGTAATCCTCCATAAAGATTTCGTGTTGTCCGACCCTTGTTTGACCCAGGGTACCTGTAGAATAACCCTTGCAAGTAACCTATGAGATACCTAAGTCAAGCAACTAATAAACCATTGTTTAATCGATGCACAGGCGAGCATTTGTAAGTCAGGTCCACCGTATGGGAAGGGTAGCAAAGCTTGAAACCTTGAAAGAACTGCCTCTCTCGGAGGTAAGGGCACTAACAACATCCCCATATATGAATAGATCCCCATAAATATCTCTGATGCTAAGAATGTATCGGGGGGATATCCCTTCAACTGACTTCGTGCAACCTCATTATTAACTCCAGTGTGAGAGGAGCCTCTTGATCTTACCAATTATACAATGGATTTATCCACTCCCTGACTCAGACACATATGTTGATTCAATTTCCTTGGAGAAATTTACTCACAAAATCCTATTCCAAGGCACTAAATCCTAGGCTAGTTTGTGCACCCTAGAAAATAAAATAGTGACTATTAAATTTGAAATTATAGCATTGGTTTTATGTTCGTGATTACTCAAAAAGGTATGGTAGTGAAACTCATGGTGTTATGACTTTGCAAGAGAAGTAAATATGAAAACAATGCAAAGTCCTAACTTTAACTTTCAATGAATGATATGCTTCTAAAAACGATGCAATTTTCAAATTCAATTCTGCAATTCAGAAGTAAAAATGCAATCTTTCACTATATGCACTAAGATAATGATAAAAAAACTCAAAAGACAAAAATACTAAGCAATGAAAAATGCCTTTTTTTTGTATCTTCAATATATCAAAACTGAAAATGCATGGACTGAAAAGTAACTTGATATATAGCCCTACTGCGTATAAAAAAGAGATAACTCAAGTAGGATACCAAGAAAAAAAACATCCAACCCAATGTACAAGGACAATAAAAATGAAAATATGAAGAGAAAGACTTCGCCCAAAAATTCAACCAAAAGAGGGTTTCCTGTCACCCCACAAGCACTTAATAGGCACTACAGAGACCCAAGAAGGCTCAACAAGCATGAAATCCCACCCAACAAACACTAGACATAGAACAAAGGAAAGGAAAATAGGTGTACGTGACTGTTTAGGAAAACATAGCGTATATATGCAGCTTGCAGTGAGACACCCAGGGTGTATACGTGACTATCAAGGAAAAAGGCACATATATCCTTTAAAACAAGGCCAGACAAGGGAAAAAGGCTGAAAACTTAGACCTAGAGTGAATAGGATTTGTCAAGTAATGATACGACAAGAACCACAGTAGAAACGAGAGAAATCTAAGGAGAAAAGTACTTCAAACCCTAAGAAAGAAGATTCATCCCCAGTATGGTTGGCAATTCTGTTATGAGGAAAATCTCTCTATGGCTAGGGTGAACCACAACAAACGGGAATGACTGCATAAATCAACTCTATCACAACAATATGTTGTAAAAACCAATGTGCATGGGAGATAAGAAAGAGGCCTACCTCATCTAGACGTTTGATGATGTCCACCGTTGAGCACTTTCACCCAAAGCTATATATGCCTGCAACAAGTTCTAAACAAACAAGCAAAAACAAGCATATGGTGGCAATATAAAAGGTTAGCACATTAGATAGCATAACCCATCAATATAAATAACAAATACGACCATGGATAATAATTCATATATTTTCAAGACATCAATTAGACGGGAAGAGAGTATTTCTATTAATAAATGATCAGTATAAGTGAAAATATTACAGATTTCTGTGTCGGCACGGTTCGGAACTGAGAAACTAAGTTCCTTCCAGCTAGGCCTCCACCACTTCAATCCTCCACCAAAGGAAAGCTCATACAAGGGAGACAATGGGGTTCTCCATCAATAAGGGAAGAGCTTGGGGGATGAACAATGTGTTCAGACTTAAAGGACAAAGGGATGCAGACTCAATATGAAGTAAATAATTTCTCCAAAGCAACTTTGCTCTCAAAGTTCAATTCTTCTCCTTTTCCATAGTTCGGAATTGGCCTCTTTATAGCCTTAAAAATGAAACTGAAGGGCCGAGTCGGAACGTTTCCAGTATATGGAATTCCAAGGATCATAGATCTCTTGTCATGACATGGAAACCCGACATTTAATTTTGATTTTCTGGCACAAATCCTGATGTACGCGGGCTGTAGTGGAGCAGCCTGCATATACGCTTGCTGTATAAGGTGCAAGATGCGTACAAGTGGAAAAAATTGTATTTTTGTCTCTGGATTATAGTAACAGGGAAAGTAAATCTGCATAGGGAAATGGAATAAGTCCCTCTCTGCAATATTGCATAGGGTGAGGCAAATCTTTCTCTAACAAATACTGAGGTATTCATCAATTCCTTGAGTAGTAGTCTTCTCTATTGATGACTGGGGTTTGCATCAATTCTTTGATGGAATTGTCCTCTTTTATGTTTTGTTCTTTACTCTAATCAAATTTCTCTTTATCTGTATTTTTTTCTTCAATCTTATTTGATTTATCCATTTCTGAGTTTTGTTATTTAATATGATTGGATTTCTCCGCTTCTTTGTTTTCTTCTTTATTTTGATAAAAAAATTCTTTATCTATATTTTTTTCTTCAATCTTATTTGATTTCTCCATTTTTGAGATTTTTTCTTTAAGCTAATTGGATTTCTCTATTTCTTTGTTTTTTTCTTTATTTTGATTAGAATTCTCTTTATCTGTATTTTGTTCTTCAATCTGATTTGATTTCTCCATTTATGTTTTTTGTTATTTAATCTGATTGTATTTCTTTGTTTCTTTGTTTTGTTCTTTATTTTGATAAAAATTCTCCAGCTGGAGCCATATTACTTTAGCAGAAGTGCAGTGTCCCATCTTTTCTTTGACTTGGTCTGACAGTCCATTGTGAATTTCCTTTAATGCTATTGACTTATTTTTCTTTGTTTCTTTTTTCAGTTTTGGTTTTGTTCTTTGAGGTAGTTGAGTACCAAGGTTTAGATACTATTGAATCCTAAACACCATATCCTATTGACTTCAGATACTACTTCGTTCCTTCCCTCCATGAAGAGTAGTATCTTCCATCAAATAAGGGAGCTTCATCTATGGAGAGAGTCATTTGTTCACCCATTTCTTCATAATCACCTTCTAGTGTTTAAATTGTGATGAAGGCACCCGCTCTGATACCAATTGTTGAAATATACACTTGACACTAAGAGGGGGGGGGGTGAATCAATGTCTGTAACTTTTGATTGTTTTTCACACTTTCATTGATTAACTGAATTAACTGAATAATATATACACAGTTCAATTAATTATTCATAAACATGTATAACACAAACTGCATGAAGTAGATAAAATATATTTTTTTATTTAACTCTGAATAAATACAAATTAAACCAATCCTTTAATATCTTCAACTTCAAATGAATATGAGAGATCGAACTCTTTGATACAAGACCCATCTTGTATTTCTTAGTTCCAACTAAGAAATGAGGAATCCAACCCTCATAACAAGACCCAGCTTGTTGATCTCAGATCCAACTGAGATGTGAGGATTCCAACCCTCATAACAAGACTCATCTTGTAAACAAGAATCAACCTGATAGAATGAAATTCCATTCAATCCATTATATATACATATATTTAATCCACCAAGACACCCTTAGATTCACCACCACTTATGTTTCATATAGTATTTCAATAGGTATAGGATTTGAACCATTGTGTCTTTTTGACATGAACCATTTCACCTCTTCATTTAAGTTTCTCAATTTAATTGGAATACTAATCTTGATTCAAATTTTCAATTTTTTTCTACATGAGTTGATCAAAGATATGGATCGACTCATTATATCATTCCCATGCTTCTATTTGTCAACATATTATATTCAAGATTTTACCTGCTCTCTATATTTTTATGGTTAATCTCTGTCACATTACTCTATAGGCCTTAAGTTGTCTACATAAATGAATTCTATATGAGGCGCTTCCTTCAACCCAATGTTCAAATGACCATGGGATCAAAACCACAGGCTTATCTATTTAAGCATTGTTCCTAGCACTTTCTTCTTCCACCCCTATTCTTCTACGTGGGATTGTATTCAAGCATCTGAGGGATTATTTACTACTAGCCCCTTTAGCTTCTTTACCTTATCATGTGACCGGTTCTGGAACCAGGTTCTTTGGTGCCTCATCCTTTGGGACTTCCGACCTTTGCAGTCATTCAATTCTTCTGAAGAAAATTTTGTCGAAGGGTGTATCAACACTCTCTTCCTGATAACCTTTACATGTCCAGGATCTAGGACAATATACTTAGGTATAACAGAGCTCCCTCTCTCCGATTATTTGGCTATTCATGACTCTGGGACTCTAGGCTACTCGAAATATGAAGTAATTAAATCCCTCTTGAGTGTTTACCTACTGAATAAGTCATAAAGTTGTGGTGACCGCTTGTTGTAGGTTAACACCTCCTCTTACGCTATCCTTCTACTATGCTTGATCAACGTTTTATAATTCTCCCGAAGTAGATAAATGGTTAGCATTACTTCGTGATTCACACTTACTCTATCCTTCCACTATACTTGATCAGATGGTCAAGAAATATTCTGTAGGATCTTAGATCAACAACCAAACGTGACTTCGGCCTTCAGTGCTTCAGATATTTTAGCTTAGGAGAAGTTGGATATCCTTAGAGGATGTAGTATTGGAGTGATGTGGCTTGGTCACATCACTGTTGACATGGCATTGGATGAGTGGCTGCCACATGTCACCTTGATTCGTGACTTTCATATACCTAAAGTGCCAACTAGACCCTGACACTTGTCACCATCTAGTTGGGCCACATGTCTCCCTCTTGGATCATGACTGTACAATTCGGTACTTCATGACTTCAGGAGTTTTGGCATTTTTATACCATCCTTATATCATTGTTGAAATGCCAAATAGATCTATCACCGTAGATATTTTCTTTTCTTGATCAATGACTTTTGTTTATTCCAGAACTCTGGGGTTCAGGATTTCTTGGTTTAATTGAGTTTCTTATTTCCAGAGTAGGTCAAAGCTATATTTGACCACCTTCTTCCTTAGCATGGTCTAAATATTTTCACTTTAGATCAACGGTTGACGTGATTTCCTATTCTTCCTCTGATCTGACGGTCAATGAAATTTCATGACTTTAGGGCTTCGACCTTTGGGTAAATTATTTGATTCAAACTCCTTTCACCGAAGTGGTCAGTGTCGAAGTTTACCACCATTGGAATCACCTATCCTCATCCAATGATCACCATGTATTTCCCAGATCTGATGGCCCTCATTCACTTCGAGAATTTAGGGCTCCAACCTTCGGGTGAACTTACATGTTTCAGACTCTTTTTTTTCGGAGTAGGTCAATGTCGGAGTTGACCACCTAATCCAATGACTCGTATTACTCCCGATGAGATTTTAGATCAATGGTCTGCATGAGTTCATTTAATCAGAGACTCTAGCATATTATGGATTACCCTATCCTTCCTTGATCTAACGAATGGCAGGATTTTGTGACTTCGCGAGTTTGTGCCTCTACCCTATCTCCAATGTTCCCCGAAGTGGAAAAGTTTCGATCTCCCAAAACTTACACTATCCTTCCACTTGGATTTGATCAATATTTTTAAGTAATCTGATAGTTGCGATTACTCCCAAAATTTGAATGGACAATTAGATTTCCACGATCCTTCACATGCGATTCTTCTGTGTAGGCTCTAGCTTCTACATGATCTAATGATCCAATATTTTCCCGAGAACTATATCAATGGACATGATTCTTCCTTGATTCTTTTGGAGTTTACTGTGGGGATTTCAGTCTCCAACAAATATCCTCTACATACTACCATCAACATTGACAATTCCTCCTTGGAATATACAACAAGCTTGTATAACACAAAATCTCCATGCTAGAAGTGTTTTCTACATTAGGGTTTACAAGCCAGGCTATCCGTGTTGCATCACATAAGTGTCAAAAAAAATATAGAGCTAGCGTGAAAATCTACATGTCCATCCTAGGGTTTGATTCCTCAAACCATAGGTCTCCAACTCTTGCATCAACATAAGCACCAAGACCTCCATGGAACATCAAGGATACAATAACTGTGTCTTCTTCCAAGAAAGGCATAACACTAAGTTGAAGACTCGTCAAGTTAGTATCTACGATGTACTTCTCTAGCCTCACATCCCACAAGAAAAAGGCTCCAAAATCATTCAAGGCATTAGCTCCACTTTCTGTATCTTCTACTAGGGTTAAAACCCTAGAGCTACAACAAGAACCATAATAATCATCATCATCCCCAACTCCATGTTCTTCTATAAGGCTTACATGCATGTCACATATCCTAGAATCAATAAAGAAAACCTTAACATCATATAAGAGTAATCCCTTAAGAACATCCAAGACATTTATCTGTCTCCATGTCTTCTCTTAGGGTTTCCTCATACACCCTAATGTCATTCTCCTAGGGTTTCCTCATGAACCCTAATATATTACTCCCTATAAGTCGTATCTAATAAAACAAAAATAATAGATTACAATGATGATAATGAATACAAAAGATATCACCCCCCTTTGCATATAGATTAGGTAAGGGAGGAAAAAGTAAAATAAGGACATAATTCCATACAAATAACCAATAGGACAACCCCACATGGATTTTTCTAGAATATAAGGATGTACATGTTTCAAACTAGGTTTTATCCAATCTCCAAAGTAAAACACCCTTCATGCATGATACTCCTTTTGTCTCAATGCCCCTCCTCTAACATAGTGCACTCTCCAACAATATATTGTCTAACACCCCCTCTTTCATTGTGGTCCATTATCAGAGTGTCCTCATGTAAGGATCTCTTTATCTAAATATGTGCCACATTATCATGTTCCTAATGCTACTATAATGTGTGCCAATGTTTTCACTAATGTGTAATGCTCCTCCTCAACACATGTGTCTAATTTCATCCCCAACTTTGATGAAGTATGCTCCTCATTCCAAGCATCCTCAAGTCAAATGTCCAATCCTTAAGGTATATATCCCATGGTCCCAATATCCAAGGGCTAAGTGCCCTCCTAGAAGTTATTAAATCTCTTTCTTTGAGGTAGGTACCTCTCATAATTAAGAAACCAACTCCCCCATTTTATGTATGAAATGGGTTAGTCATAATGTTTATCAAGGTAATAACCTCCTAGGTAAGGGAAATATGTTGGCACTCTAACCAAATTCATAAGAAAGGAGTAAAAGAGGGAGGAAAACCCCCAAAGGAATATGGAGAGTCGATACACACTTGCAAACAACCAAACAATGGGGTAAGGTGGGTATGTAATCTCAACATCAATGAGGTGGGCACACCCATGCATATGTAACAATCTCAATAAAAAATGGTATCATGGAATCAAGAGGCTAGAACAAAGTACATAAGGATGCCATAGTACAATACATCATAAAGTCATAAAGTAGGGCCAAGAGGGACCTAATCCAATTACATAAATGTGATCAATATTGCATCTAATATGAACACACATGACTAAACAATAACACCCACAAAAGTGTTAGATATGCAATTGAAGCCATGTTAAAAATCAAGGGGCTCAAGCCCTAGAAAGAAATAAATGGAAGAAAGCTCGTCACAAATGGCTCAAAACAAACTAAATAGAGACAAATAGGTTGATAGAACTACAATTGAATTTGGATCATTATCACCAATGTAATCCATATATAGTAGGAAGAAATATAACTAGTGGCTCTCAACCAGAATCAAAAAGTAATGGAACAAAGTCACACATGTTTAGAGTCTTTGAACAAATTGAGATATTGTAACCAACCAAAGTGTATGATTCTCAATGGTGCATGTGAGAACCAACTAAGTCAAGGGGGAGTGATTATTTCATTTTCCTACTCCAATGTAACCCATCAATGAGGAAGATGTGGCTAAGACATACAATTCCTCTAAACCTAACCCCTAGAATATAAGTGCTAAAGTAAATAGAGGGAGGTTTGTTGGAAGCAAAGTATAAAGAAACCTTTGCATACTGGCATGAGGTATGATACAAGGATAATCAATGTTATCGAATAAGAATAGAATATTGATGGACAAATAGGTCAATGAGTAAAGGACTCAAGACTTCCTTTATTTAAAGCATAAAGGCAAGGCTGACCTAAAAACAAGTCTATAACTCCAAGGTGAACTATCAACAAGACGCAAAGGGAAAGGGTGACAATTCAAAATAGGGATACCAAGGGTGACCGAGAAAGGATAATTGTAATGAGCGAGGCTCAAGGATGACTATAAATATGATTAATGAAAACTATGGAATGACACCATAAGAGTTCAAGAGTGACTCATTATAGGATGATTTGAACAAAGGAAATGAGGGATGTTATCGAAAGAGATTATACAATATTGCAAGAATGCTAAGGATCACTTTTTATAATTTCCCAAAAGAATAAAACAATTTGGTATTGTGGTACAAGAAAGGAGATAAGTTCCCTAAAGATAACCATATGGATTAATTTTGAGAGAATAATGGGAAGTGGAAGAAACCGATGGGTGGCCTATTATGGTAATCTCCTTGAGGGTAGATGAATGGTGGAAAAACACAACAAATAATATTCATAGTATCGATTGGGTGATGGGATAATGAAATATGGTGAAGTGTAACAAAGAATTCCAATATAATGAAACCTCTTATGAGTCCAAGGAAAAGAGCTAGTGAACATGGTGAGAATGAGCATGAGGCTAAAATCAGAGACATGGGTTGTATGGACTCTTGTCTGTTGGACAATTGGTCTGGATAGTTAGTTGTCATTGATTTAAACTCTTGGAGAGTGAACATGGAGATTTATGTCAACCATCAGAGAGGTCCATATATGTTGTACAATTGAGTGACACTTGTATGATCGATATTGATGGTGATTTAGTTAGGTACATTTGATGTAGTCTACATGTAGCCCCAGAGGTGTGGTTATGGGACCCAAAGTTGATTAAGGAATACGAATATAAAGGAAAATGAAATTGCAGGTAATACTATTATAGATGGATAGTACACGTTGTTCTATTTTCGGTGATATGTGGAACACCACATGGTTCCTCATGGTTAGGGCGATATGACCTTGTAAAGTTGGAAGCCCCAGAGAGTGGTCAAGAAGCCCCTAGGTGGTTACAAGTCTTAGTCAAAGGGTAAAGTGGTTGCAAAAAGAAATCCCTAAAGTAAGGATAGAGGTTACTATGAAAAAGTATATAAACAACTCAAGGAGTATCTCATAAGTACACTCACACACTTACAATTGAATATATATCTTGTGAATGTTATGGTCTAGTATTGTGACATTTTGGCTAGTTTGTGATGACATTTTTCTGAGGTTGTGAAGGAAGGTTGAAGGTGAAAGTCTCGGAATTGAAGCAAACATGAGTAACCCTATTTTTTGAGGTATTTGTGAGTTTCAGTTCAGAAGGGTGTGAATGTACGCGGGATGTAGTGGAGGAAAGCACGAATATCCGCAGGCTGTAGAAGAGAAAGTCATGTATATGTAAAAAGACTTGTGAAAGGTTGTGAAGGGATGTTGGTACCATATTTTTGAGGACTATGGAAGAGTTATAGGTCAGTTTACAGTACAATAACTTAGCTATAGGATTAGAGATAAGTTCTAAATGGTTATTGTTATGGTGTTAAGATACATGCAAGGTAATGATAGTATGTGATACGGTACATCTTGGTGATATTATGGTACATTGATTAGAAGCATCATTGGCTATCTTGGTGTATGGTTTTGTTACATGTTATGGTGCATACTTGAGGCTTGCTATATGTTTTTATGAGGTTACATCTTGGTGATATTGAGGAGCATGATTGAGGCATGTGTTTGTGAGCTTTGGTTTATGACTTGAGGCACATGGTTTGAGGTACATGATTGGATGGATGTCTTGTTGATATTGGAATAATACTTGTTTATGCATAGCTTGGTTCTTTGTTTAGCACATGATTTAGGTGCACGATCGACACTTGATATTGTTATAGTGATTAAGGTACATCTTGGTGATATTGACATAGTTCTTAAGGCACATCTTGGTGATATTGGCATATTGGTGGAGGTTTGGTGCATGGTTGATGCACTGGTTATGTTATAGGTTGATGTACATGGTTATGGTATAGGTTGATATACATGGTTGACGTGCATGGTTCGCACATGGTATGGTACAAGTGTTGATGCATGGTTGATGCACTTCTTGTGGTACATGGTCTATGCTTGGTATGGTACAAGTTGATGGTTTGGTACATGATTTGGTACATGGTTGAGACACATATCTTGTGATGGTATATTGGTGATATTGGTAAATGCTTGGTAGAGGCATACATTGGTGATGTTGGACATCTAGTTGAGAGGTGTCCTTGGTGTATGGTCCATGTGAGAGGATCTGGTTGAGTATGAGTGACAGTGATAGATTGCACATGTTGACAATGACAGGTTGGATATAGTGACAAGTTGACAGTGACAAGTTGGATATAATGAAAGGTTGACGGGTTACAGGTTGATGTGACAGTGGCAATGATCGTGCCAGAGACAGTGGCAGTGAAAGTGGTAGTTATTGTGGTTGTGAAAATTGGTCTACACTTATACTTTATGGCGGTAGGACAGGGAAAGGAAGGGGGGTTGTAGCCTCCTTCCAGTTGGATCTGGAGAATTAGGGAGTTGGATCTTTTTTCATTTTGGACCCTGACAACTAGGTGGTTATAGCCACCTTCTGGTTGAAGCTGGAGAACCCATGGGGTTGTAGCCTCCTTCTGGTTGGAGCCAGATAATTTAGGGAGTTGTATCTTCCTTCGAGTTGGATCCTAAGAATAGGGGGTTGGATTCTCCTTGCAGTTATAGTTGGAGAATTTGTAATTTGATGCTTCCTATGAATGAATTCTTGATATATATAAGAAATAATTATGTGGTTTTCTCCCATTTGGGTTTCCATGTAAATACTGGTGTACTATGTTCTTGATGTGACGTTGATGTGATGATTCATATGTTTACACGCTTATGATACATATATATTGGATTCTTTCATAGATGATGTATTGTTGAACATTGTTGTTAAAGTGAAAGAATATATATTGTGGTTAAAAGTGGTATAAAGTGCTCATATTGATTCACCCCCCCTCTCAATATTCCAACAATTGGAA